>JAQIXA010003372.1:0-14291 GCA_034699045.1 Nanhermannia cf. coronata Gr-Ori-00579
TATTTTTAATTGTCAAGGAAATTTTTTAGCCCGCATTTTAAATTTTGAGATGTTCCCTTATTCCACTCACCGTCATAATATATAGTAAATATAGTAAATATATAATAGTTATAGTTCTACCTGTTCATCACTGCAAATTTTTGAAATTTCACCCATCCCCGACATGATAGGCTCGTCATCGTCACTTTCCTCTAGTTCTTCCTTTATAGGAGTAGAATCACCGCAGCCATCAACAAGAGAAGGAAGACTTGAGCTTGTACTCCCAATAAACGAGGTAAAATTAAGATTAAAATTTGCTTTAGTTTTGTCAATTTCTCCTAATTTCTCAATTTCTCTGACTTCATAGATTGGTTCTGAATTATTACTCAATTCTTCTTCAATTGTTCTTTTAAGCTTAAGTTTAAATTGCTGAGTGAAATTAAATTTCCTTCCAAGAATTTGAATATTTTTATAAATTCCACCTGACTGCGGTTGAACAATTTTAGCTCTGCTTTCCAAAACAAATCTTATAGGTTCTTTAACTCCCTTTATGACAAGATCAACTGCAACTGTAAAGAAGATACACGAGTCCTTTGCAGTTTCATGATTAAGGCTATCGAAATTAAAAAATTATAGTGTTGAGTCAGTAATATTTTATCTTATTCATTATGGATTATAATTATAAGATAAGTCATTATAATTTAACTTTTCTTTTAAAAAAATAAGTATTATTATAAGACCTACCTATCGAAAGCTGGATCAGCTGAATCCCATTGTCCAAGTGCTGTATATGATTTTCTATTATCGGAATTACCTATCGACCAACTAATAATTTCAGTTAATTGCAAATCGGATGCTCTTATATGTCTGCCCGGTGATAACAACAGTCCAAAACACCTTTCAACAATTAATTCTCGAAAATTTGTTGGAACTTGTTGAATTGTTAATACGATTTGTTTTGATACATTGCTTCTTAACCTAAATATTCCCTTTTCCTTATCACCTATTACACTCTTGAAATTCCCTTTACCATCTATATCTTCTTTAATTTCGAGAGTCACTTCAAAGATAGCTTCCTCTTTGAAACAATTCCCATTCGAATTTAATTGTTCCTCCATTAAATTATCCGTATTTTGACTATGGCCTTGTAGTTTATATGGCATTTTAGGTGGACTTTCAAAAGCTCGGGAAAAACTCTTAAATATTCTTCCAACCTGTTATAAAGTAAAAAGAAAATAAAGATTAAAATTCAAAATCAGAATAGCTTTATTTGAATAGAAAATACCTGTTCTTCTAAATCACATCTAAATACATGACATTGAAAGATAGTATCCTTAAGGCTTTCACCATCACCATGAGCGCATGTAAAAGCAAAACATGATGATTCTAAACCACTAGCGAAAAAGATTATACTGCTAATCCCAAATCTTGACATTTCCAACTGGTTGATTTCTTCATAAATATACACGTTTTGATCACTTTGTAGTGGAATTGAAACCGATACTTGAATAAATTTATCTTTATTTGATTCCTCGTTTAAAAATGACAATATTTCTTTAATAGCCAATTCATTTTTTGGTTCCTATTTATAAAGGAAAGAATTATCAAAACATGAATCATATGTATATCATATGTATAATGTATATCGTATCTATGTTGTAGTTAGTATAAGATATTGGGGAATTTATAAAATCCCCGGAGAATATCAAATAATATGAATAATCCCTGGAGAATATACATAATCTTACGATATTACGGATAATAACTATGCAATATATAAAATCCCCGAGAAATAGTCCCTGACATGTAGAAAATCATGCAAACAAAGTGTAAAATTGAAATAATCTGGCAAATCTTGCACCTGCAAATGAAATCATGACAAAAATAAGACTTTTTAAATTACTTTTGAATTGCATATAAATTACTGATAGTGTATTACCTGTTTATTTAGCAAAAAAAATTGATAAAATATTTAAATGATAACTGATACTGATATAATGAATTGAATAAAGCGTTTATTATAAAGGTAAATATACTAGACTTTTAATTATATAACAAAATCATTACACGTTTGGATCAAATAAATTCTGACCAAAAAAGGTCAATATTGCATTGCTATATTATACCTATATTATAGGGTATTGAGTTTGAGGAAGTGAAATTATTATCTAAAAAAGGAAATAATAAAAGAATAGTGCCTGCTGAAGACATTTATGAAATTATAAGTGTTGCTCATCTTACAACTGGACACGAAAGAAGGGATAGGATAGAGTGCAAAAAATTTTCATAATAATATTACTCCTCTACTCTAGAGCATCTTATGACTTTTTTTTATCTTTATGTGAAGAATGTCAGCGTTCATTATCAGTTATCATTTAAATATTTTTTCAATTTTTTTACTAAATAAACATAATACATTATCAGTAATTTATATGCAATTCAAAAGTAATTTAAAAAGTCTTATTTTTGTCATGATTTCATTTGCAGGTAGAATATAATAGAATTCATAAAATAGGAATAAAATATTGTAGGTTTAAATAGAATACAAAATTACCTGAATATACGAAGAACCAAGATATGCAATGTTATGAAATATAATAAATTTATCATCAACAATTTGAGCATTGGGTATTGGTGTTAAATTCAATCGGTCCTGGTCCTCTTCAAGCCCATTATTCAATGATTTGTTGTTGCTTCCTAACGACGAAGATGATGGTGATGGTGACAAGATTTCACCTTCAGTAATATTTTCTTGACCTTCACCACTACATGATGGTTCTGCATTTCCTACAATTTTTTTATCTTCTATAATTTCATCAGATTTGTCTTTTGTAATTGTACATGAACTTGAATCTCCATCCATTTTTCTTAATTCTTAGGTCTATCTATTTACAAAACAATTTAAAAATTAGTTAGTCCCAAAATTTAAAAAAAAACATTTTTAAGCAATATAAGTAAATCATACGATTGTCTTAAAATGTCTGTCAATTCTAGTTTTCATTATTCAGTTTCAGTTCTGAAAAACCTTATTTAAGTATGAATCTGAACTCTAAAAGCAAATACATTATGATAAAAAAAAGGATAAAATCAGGTTTTTCAGAGCTGTATATATACATAGTAAGGATTACGGATAATAATAAAATAAGGCAAATTAGAAGACTAATGATCAGCTGCTGGAGTTTCGAGAGAATAAAAAATTATTAAAACTTGTCAAAATTACCTTTAGAATAGACAAGTCAATTTACAATTTTACAGCATAACTCGAGTTCCAGAGCTGGCAGCTGGCAGCTGGACCAAGACACCAAAACGATCCAGATGTGATTGTCGTGTGAACTTGTTAAATTTTTATGAATAGGGTAATCAAATTTCTAAAACCATTAAAATTCTTGTAAATAAAAAGTAGATAGGTACTTATGTAGGTAAATGTAAATAATAAATTCATCAACAAAAAAGGTGGGTGTATACAAAGTGTAAAAATCACATTTTTAATTTATAATAAACAATCTGTGTAATCTGATCAAAAATAATGAAACTGCTGAAATGAGTCAACGATGATCTAATGGATTTTGTACTTTAAAATGGGAGGTTCACAATACAACTAATAACGCAATTAAATTATTTTATTTTTAACTTATTATTATTAGGTAGGTTAAAGTTAAAGTACCTGTTGTCCAATTATATTTGAATGTACGAGCAGCAGCAGATTATAGATGATTTTTACCATACATAATTCAAGTTTCAATTTTTCAAGTTCCAAACAAAATCCTAAAATAAAATACGCAACTACAAGATCTGCCTGCTCTGACGTTCGCCTTCGCCGTTCGACTAATCTATTCTATTTTGGCTTTCTTTTTTACTTTCTCCAAATGATCTACCTACCTGTAATCCACTAATTACTTTAATAATTACACCTAATTACCTAACATAATTTAAGTACCTATTTTGTAATCTAAAATCCTACCATTCATAAAAAGTTTATATAAGGTAAATAAAGGGTTGGAAAAAGAGTTTTTTTTTATTATTTACTACAGAGAATTTTATTAATTTTCCTTCATCGATGATTGAGGACACGATATCAATTAGAATTAGACAAGACTTGAGGATTAGTAAATTAATGATTGATAATTAAAATGGTAATGGTATGGTAAGTAATTAGAATTTAAAGAACCTATACATAAAACACAATCGATCAACACTAAAAATGATGCAAGTTAAGTGTTACACAAAGCGTTTACAAAAGATGGAAAAAATTTCAAATTAATAGTTAATGGGCTAATTTACAAAATGTAGAAAAGAAAACACTATAATGTTTGTTAGTGAATCACTTAATTTTTAGAATAAAAAGTTAATTAAAGTTGGGAGCAATCAATTTTAGAAGAATACAAATCTAATTAATATTTAATAAGGTCGAGGTCCACATCGTCCATTTCCATTGCCATTGGGTCCTTTGTTACAGCAGTAGTCGATTGGAACTTGAAGGGATTGGGATCCTTGAGGTTCTGTGCATTCTTCTTCACAAACTATGAGGGATAATAAAAGAATATCAAAGTTAAAAATAAGCCATAAGGTTCATTTAATTTTAAGGATCATAATCATAATTCATAATCACTATTTAGTGAATGAACATACCAATGATAGGAACACAGCACATTCTTGGTGGACGAACAGTTTGTTGAGGAGGTATTTCACATACAACGTTTACTGAAATAATAAAATAAAAAATAAGGTCAGAAAACGCATCTTCAATGATTCTAAAAACACAAGATTTTGATGATCTTTTTATTTTTAACACTTACCAGGTGGTAATTGAAACACGACACACTAAAAAGGAAAAATTTTACAATTAATTTTAGTGTTAGACTTTAAAATTATTAATTTATTTAAAATCATCGATGATTTTAACCTGTCCTGCATTGCAATTAGCTGGAGTTTTGATCACAATTGGTGGGCTAAAAGGATAGAGAAAATGATTTTTAGCATGACTAAAACCGTTTTTGACTTCTAATTCAGCTCTGAAAAACCCCTATGTGACCTTAATAGTACAATTTAAATACGCATTGTGACCTAAAATTAGTTTTTCAGAACTGAATTGGAAAGTAAACCATATGAAAAGATAATTACCAGCATGGCGGACTGTAAAAAAGGAAAATGATTAGTCAAAATGAAGGAAAAAGGTGAAAAAGTAGGTTTGTAATTGAACTTACCATCCTTGACCTTGACCTTGGGCTCCACATCGACTAACTTGTCCAACTTGACCTTGGGGTCCACATCCAGCATTACCTTGGGGTCCACATCCAACTTGTCCCATTTGACCAACTTGACCTGGACATCCAGCCCCAGCATTACATCCATTGGATCCATTGATTCCATTGTATGGTCGTCCATTTCCGTTTCCGGCTCCGAATCTAAAAAAAATCAATGAAAAAACCGGATGAAAACGATGGAAAATGATGTGAAAATCACAGAATTTCACGAAAACCACGGTTTTTTTGCGAAAAAAACCGAATTTTTTGGAAATGGACATATGGGGCTTACCCGCAACCTCCGAAAGACATGATTGTATGAGGAATTAAGGGTCCTGAGGACTTGACAAGGAAGAATTTAGAAGAAAAGGGTACTTGGAATTTTGATTGAAAAATTTGGAATTTTGAGAAGGAAAAAATTTGGGAGAGAGCGAAAGAAATTTGCGACTGCTTCCAACAAAACCGAATTGAGAATTGAGAATTTTTTGCCAAATTTTAGTCCTAGGTCAATTTTTTCGCAAAATTCATTTCCATAGCCATAATTCATAAAACATCAATTTGTATTTTCCAATTTCCAAATCCAAATTCAACATTTTGTAACGTTTGATCAACACCTTTATAACGTCTGCATGCCAAAGTCCAAAATTAAAGGGACAATGACGATATAACGAGGTTGACGTTTTTAAATCTCCTATACTTATGGGAAAGAAAGCATACTTTATTAAAATTAATATGTAGAAAAGCTATAATATAATTACAGGGTGAAACGTAAAAATGAGGTGAAGTTAACACGAGTTAATCTTTTTAAGATGTTTTACTAAAACACATAGGACATTATATTTGATGTAATTTGAGGTCATGCAGGTCTTTTGAGTTGAGAACTAATGGTTTTATAATATAATAAAGTATACTACTCGTAGTAGGAACAAAACTTCATTTATTATCTAGAAAATGACACAAAAGTTCATTATACCCATACTGCACTGTATGGTACACTTGCCTGCATAAAATCATTAATTAATCCTTAATAGTATTATGATCTATTAGCATCGAGCATGACGAAATAGATGAACTTTTGACCATGTGGCCATATGGTTCTGACTTAACCAAAATCAATGTAGGGTACCTAGTACCTATCCTATACCTACGGATACGAGTATTCCGCATTTAAAATATTTTGAATGCATCATCCTCTTAGGGATCTTATATGCGTCTATTCTAGTGTATAACTGCACTGCTGTATCTAAAAAACCTAACATCGATTTTAAAATGAATTTCTTGAAAACTTCAGGATAAAATAGGGGTTTTCAGAGATGAATTGATCTAACCATAAATATTATTGCCTAAGTATAAGTTTAAGTACCCTACCTATAATACGAGTATAGTGTATGTGTATGTAGGTAGTTTAGTATGGAATTTATATGCATTCTATTCTTTGAGAGCATATTTCAGATTCAGAATTCAGATAGATTTAAATTCCAATTTATATGTAAAATGAATAAAAAGGACAAAGTACGTAGGTATAGGTATTAAGGACTAATATACTACATGCTTGGGTGTAATTTTAACTGCCATGAGTGTATGTATATATGAATAAAAGGGTTGTTTTTTTCAATAAATCTGAAAATATTTATTTTGATTTAGGTATTAAAGCGCTTGTCTCCTCGGGGTTTCAATAAAATGGTACATTATATCACAAAGTATTACACTGAAACTATCCGAAATTCGAGCTTTTGATAGGGGAATCTTGATCTCTATATTATTGCTGATGATTTGCCCAGTTATCTTGTAAATAAAGCATTCAGTTCAGATTCAGATTTATGTCCCTTGATAGACATGTAATTTTGCCATCATATCATAAAACGCCTGACAATCAGAGTTGACAAAAAACGATCATGATGATAAATAACCATGTAATCTGTCTTTTTAACTTATTCCTATCCGATATTCTGAATCCGACTTTCCCCAAAAGAACCAGAGAAGTTGTTTTATAATGACTTTTCGATCTTTTCTTATAAAGGACATTATTGGCGAATCATCATCAATGGGTAAGTTGAGAATTTTACAAATCATAATCATAATTAAATCATAATCATAAATTACATTCAAGTTCAAAATTAAAAATCTATCAAATTAAACTAATTTTTTAGATTCTTGCTGTTCTCTGATAGATGGTTATCTCAAGACTGAAAGTCAAAGAAAGAATTTTACAGATTCTCGCTACTTGATGTCTCATTTATCCAGGGATAGACATACGAATCCAGAAATAGCTCTGACAAATCTGACGAATGAAGATGATATTGATGAAGTTGGTGAAGAAGTCAAAGGTCAAAATACGGAAATTGGTAAAAATCGGGCAAGAAGGAGGCGTACAGCATTTACTCACTTTCAATTAGCTTCTTTGGAGAAAAAATTCCAGGTAATGAAATCTGTTATGTAAATTTTAATTATGTATTCGGTTTCGGTTTAGCTTAAACTCAACCGTTTAGATAGGTATATGAATTTTAATTTTTTTATAAATTACTTGCAGAATCAAAAATATTTATCTGTTGGTGATAGAGCTGGGGTATTTTATCGACTTTTTTCAAGTTCAATGTTTTCATAAGTATTTACCTATTTTTTGTAGGTCGCAGAAGAACTGAACTTATCAGAAACTCAAGTCAAAACTTGGTTTCAAAACAGAAGGTACGTCCTAATCTCTAATACTCGTATCTATAATGTACCTATAAAATTCAGCTTTAATAAGTAGCCTTTACGAGAAAAGTACATTGTAATACCTTGAACATTTATACCTTGTAATATCAGTGACGCAGTAATCAGTATATGATCATAAATTTTGAATTTTTTTTCTAGAACAAAACTTAAAAGGCAAAATCTGCTTCGACTTGACAAAATTCGGCTAGACTCATCATCAGTGAATAATGGAGAATCGAGTGATCTTGAAACTCGAGCTAATGTGGATTTGTACAGACCAAAATGTCAATCCTCTCCAAGACCCTCTCAAAAGTTTGATCTGACCTCATCTGCATATTTGTCAAGTTTTCTCGACACAGCCAGAAATAACCCTGCATTTGTATCTCTACTTTTTCAAGCTCTACCCTTGTCACAGTCACAAACACCCTCAAATAATTTTCTTCAATCTACTAGTAGTAGCAATTCTAAAAGTAGAAATGTTCCTAATTGTGAAGCTATTGATTATGATTAGAAAACTTAAGTATAAGTACAAAACTTTCGTATGTACAAAAAATTAAAATTTTTATTATTGTATATACACAGATAGGTACCCTACTAATAGTAATTCTAGCAAATATAAAGTAGAAAAAATCTAAAATTTCAGATTTTTATGGTTTAGGGGCATTGTGGACTATACAAATGCAATATAGTGCTCTTCCCGCGGAGCCAAAATTATGAAATTTTAGATTTTTTCTACTTTACAAGATGCTATTCAAACATTTTAATTTAATTTTTATCTCTGCAAATTTTCAACTTTTTTTTTTGCTTTTAAACTTTTGAAAAAATGTTGTAGGTATTCTGACATTCAGCCCTTATTTGGAAACCCATTATGCAGTATGTATATACAAGCATTTGGACGAGCAAAGCGAGCCTTTCATATTCAACTTTTATTTCTAATTTGAAATCCTAGATTTCAAGAAATCCTAGATATCTTTAGTGATCAAATTTAAAAACAAGTTTTTCGAATTGAAAATTTTGAAATCTATGAAAAAGAAATCTTACAGAGGAATCTTAAAGAAAAATTTTGCAATTTTTTATAAAAATTTGACGAATTTGGATTGCAAAATAATAAATATAATATGTACATAGTTTTTTGCATGGTTTTTCGGATGATTTTTCTGATTTGAAATTTGAATTATTGTACCAGTGAAGCGAGCAGTTACTAATCAACTTTACATGCACTACTCGTATGTCCGTCTGTCTGTCTGTTTGCATCACGATAACTTAAATAACTTACTATTACTATTAGACCGATTTTAACCATATTTGCAATAAAGGACTTTTATAGGGTCTAGTTGTGCCATTTGGACAAAAATTTAGATTACCATCTCTAGGGGATACTTACCACATATTAAACAAATGAGAAAAAATCAAAAATAAGATTTAAGTGATTATTAAAGCAATCGATGACAGAGATTCCAAAGGATATCTTGGGGCTTTCTGGCCTTTATATGAGGTTTAAAATACAAAGGCCTGAAAGCCGATATCTATTTGACCCGAAATTTGACCGATGGTCTGAAAAAAGGGGATAACTATAACTTGAGATGTCTACAACGCTTTGCTCATATAATTATTAAGTAAAAAGTAGTTAATTAAATCCTAGTACCGTAGTTAATAAGCCTCTCTTTATACAAAAGTTTTACAAATAGGTTTAAATTACCTTTTGTAAACGAACAATTCCCATTTCAGAGACTTCTTAAGGAAGTAATTTGACTCTTTTTTTTTTGCAATTTCTCAAATTAGAAATTTACTAACAAGTACCTACCTTATACATGTATTTTAAAATTTAAAATTAAATTACACTACCAATTAACAGAAAAGGTTGAAAATATTAGCAAAATTTTGATTTAGATACAAAAATGCCTATGATTTATTAGATACATATCTCAATTTTTTTTAAATCCTACTTTTTGTACATTTGAAATCTGGGATTTCGAAATTGCAAAACAGGAGAAAAGATATCTTTGGGTTTTAATGAGCTTTCTGGCCTTTATATGAGGTTTAACATGAAAAGGCCTAAAAGCCGAATTTCCGAATTTTGTCTAGTATTTAACTGAAAGTCAAATACTAGACAAATTTGTAGACAATTTTGTTATCATTTTCTTGAGATTTCTAAGAAAACTGTGGGTTTTTGAATTTGTGTATAACATAATCAATGTCAAATGTCAGACTGATGGAATTTTCTAATAATAAGGGGTAAATTAGGGATAGTTCGGATAGGTTTTTGAAATTTGGGTAGATTTTTTCTCTTGAACTAGAAATTATTTTGACCTGAAATTTTTACATTTATATATAGAAACAGTCAAGATATTCTCAAACGAATTTCACGTCAATAGGACAAGACTTATGTTTAATCTCATCCCTATTTTGATTGAATATACCCCTATATTTTTGGTCTAACTTTACACCTAACCTGTATTAACTCTAAATTTTTTGAAAATCCTAACCAAATCTAATCTAATCTAATCTAAACTAAAGAAAACTTGTTTGTATTAATTCCATACATTGGTAAAGTTAGACCAAAAAATATAGGGGTAAATTCAACCAAAATAGGGATAAGATTAAATCGGAGTCATATGTAAATGGCTAAATTTCTAAATTTCCAAACTATCCCTAGTCTACATCTATAAGGAATAGTTGTAAAAGCAAATAATTATTTATTTAATGGCCTTTTAGCGTCGTATTCGGGCTTTATAAGATTGTATCTATGAGTAGCAGGGTCAACAGACTTGGGGGTTTTCAAGGGAATCTAATTTATTTTCAAAAAGACTTTGACTTTGAGAACCCAAAAATCATCTCAAAATATCTCAAAATATCTTGTAGAGTAAATTGCGTAATACTATTACTATAAGTACTCTATTCCTATTCCTATTGATAAAAGAGAGAGAAGATTTTGCAAGGAAACAGATCTGGCTGTCAATCAAAAATATTTATTTTCTCTTACTTAGAATTATCAAAGTTCAGTTAAATGAAACTTGCTTTGAAAGATACTCATATTATAAGATCATTTTTTTCCAAAATTTAGAAATTTCTTGTAATTTGAGGATATCTTTGGGTTATAATGGGCTTTCAGGCCTTTAGCTAATATTTAACATGGTGAAGACTTGAAACCCAAATAAATTCCTTTATTAAATATAATTTTCTATTTTCTAGATAGAATTTTAGAGATTGATTTGTTAAATTTGTAAAAAAAAAATCGCATTTTTTGACTCAAAAGTAGTCGGATTTTCAGCATTTTTTGAGGATTTTTGACAAATTTTAGATCTAGTAGTAACACAATATAGTCTATGAATCTAATTTTTCAAAATATATATTGGGTTTTCAGGCCTCTGCATGTTAAACCTCATACAGTATAAAGGCCAAAAAGTCTATCATATCATAACCTTAAGATATCCTTTCTATAATGGATTTTTAAACAAAATTTTGAGAAAAAATATTGTGGTTTCTAAAAGTTTAGATCAGTTTTAGGTCAATAATTCTTAGCTCAAAAAAAGTGAGATTTTTAATAATTTTTGATGATTTTTGACAAATTTTTGAACGAAAAAAATTCAGAATCTTGAATTCTGAGATTCCAGGTTTCAGTTTTTGAATCAAAATCAAAAATTTTCGCTTAAAATTTCAGATAAAACAATTTTTTTGTAAATGAAAGGGTCTACTTTTAGGTTTAAAAATTGATTACAGAGTTTTTATGTCAATTTGTGATCCTTTACTTGTCAGAATTCAATAAATTTTTAAGTATTTGCAAACACTTGTCTATTCATTTGAATAAACGAAAATTTTCAGATCAAAAACCTGTAAAATGCGTCTCATCTCATCTCTTTAAATGCAAATCAATAATCAAGATTGTTCTATTGAATCTGATTATTCAAAAATTTAAGTAAAAAAATCCTCACATATCGATTTTCAAAGACTCTTCTATACATAGGATCTCTATAGGATGATAATTCTTTTATTTCCTTAAGAGACTTGAGGTTTAAATTTCTTCTATTCTGAATTTCTGATCCTTCTGCTCAGCTTTGCTGAAACAAAGGGGGGGATTAAATGATAATTGAAGTCTCAAAAGATTTGCTCGAATTTTGTATGAGAGAAAGATCATTAATCACAATCACACAGTCTTTCATGTTTTAAAACACAAAAGACTGATTAAAAAATTTGAAAAATTTGGAAAATTTTCCTCTAACTTTCTATTTCTCCATAATATATAGTAGTATTCTTATCACCCAAATTTGAAATCCTGGATTTTGTAATGTAATTAAATGGATAACTAGGATTTTAAATTGAGTATTCAGAATTGACATGTTTAAAAACATACATAAAAGACTGATTGAAAATTTTAAAAATTTCGTTCAAACTTTCTGTTTTTATCTAATATAATAGTGATATTCTTATCACTCAATTTTGAAATCCCAGATTTCGAAATGAAATTCATATGGACGAAAAGTAAGAATTAAAATTGAATATTGAGATAAGAATGTGAATATTAAGGGCTTAAAAACCTTACTTTTATCAGAGACCGCCAAAGCCATTGCCATCAATTACAATGAGATTTAAAATAAGATAACGAAAACTAGGATTTCAAAATGAATATGTATTGGGATAAAAATATCACTAAAATATGGAGGTTTCAATCGAAATATATAGCAAATGAGTTCTTAAAAATTGTATTATTATCTCAGTTTTCAATTTGAAATCCTAGTTTTTTCTATTTAACTTTTGATTAGATACATTATTAAAATCTCGAATTTCAATAATTCATTTGCTCTCAATTTTGATCAAAAGTAAATAATGTAGTGTTCTTATCTCGATTTTCGATTTGAAATCCTAGTTTTCATCCATTTGAAAAATTATTAAATCTAAGATTTAGAAATTGAGAGATAAGAATACTATTATGAACCAAAACTACCGAAAATTGTAAGATATTTACAGTTTTGTCGATGATTGTAGGGACTGGCGAAAATCCTAAATTAAACGAAACAAAAAATATTTGTACACTTATATTCTGTATTTTGTATAAAATTAACCCAAAATATTTGTATATTAGTTTAGGTTACAGATTTGAGTTCGTATCATACAGAAGTAAAATTAAACCAAAAATATAGGAGCAAATTCAATCAAAATAGGGATGAAATTAAATGCCATTTAATGAAAATTCCGTCGAAAATTGTATTTTTAAATATAAAAAGATATATAGGATGGTACTTCTCGATTTTCATGAGATATTTTAGACTCTTTTAGAAAGTTTATTTCCATCTCTATTTTGGTTGAATTTGCCCTTATATTTACCGTCTAACTTTACCTCTGTATGAAACTGACCCAAAATATTTCTAAATCCTAACCTAGATAAAATTTTGGGTTTAGTTTAGGTCAAGACTTAAAACTATTTAGTAAATTCAACCAAAATAGGGATGAGATAAAATCGGAGTCTTTTCTAGGTAATTATCAGATATTTTACAAAATATTGAAATTTTTCCAGTTTCCCATTATGAAAAGTGCATTATAAAATTGAGAACAAATGAACCGTTTTAAGCTTTCAAAAGTTCACACATTCATTTACAATAATTAATTCAATTCAAATCCTCGAAAACTTTGTAATTCAATTAAGCAGGACCAGCCCGACCAGCACAAGTTGCATAACAAATTAATAACTCGAAAACTGAATAATTATTTCATTTTTGGCACTAATTATCCTACTATCTAATACTTACTGACTATATGTATTATAAGTACTATCAATATGTGTGAACAAAAAGTGACAGAGTTTTGTGAAAAGTTGAAATTATTTATAGTTTTTTGCCAAATGGGTCACATTTGTTTTCATTAGGAGATTCTGGCTGGCACCATTTATATAGATGGTCCATGGACCATTGCAATACTTGAATGGACCATTTTGTGGACCATTTGTCATTCGAATGGTCATTGACATAGTCCCATTGTATGATTCCTTTGTCCATTGTACATACATTGTACTGTAAAAAGGACCATTCTGCCCAGATTTTTAGTCTGTTTTTTGACTTTCAGTTTTCCAATTTTTTCTTTTTGGGATTTATTAGGCCAAAAAACCATGGTATTTCGGGAAAGGGGAGTCCGAGATTTGTGCATAGGAAATGCCAATACCTTGTTCACAGCTTTTGTAGTGCTATATCGACGCAAAATTTATCCAAAAACTCGAATTTGATAATCATTTTGGAAAATTCCACTGGAAACAGCTCCAAAACTGAAGCGGGAATATTCGAAAATCATCAAAAATCCTTATATTTCTCACTATTTCAGTCAGTTTTTTTGATGATTTTTGAATATTCCCGCTTCAGTTTTGGAGCTGTTTCCAGTGGAATTTTC
>JAQIXA010003373.1:0-14289 GCA_034699045.1 Nanhermannia cf. coronata Gr-Ori-00579
TATGTACTTATATAAAATAAAATAATTGCTAAACCTTATATGTAATCAAATCAGAGCGAGTAGTTTCGCATTAAGAGCATAATATATATATATCTATCTCTATATCCTTAATAGTATTTTTGTACTCGTATGTATATATAATATATAGGAATAGGAATGGAATAATTCATTCAAAGGTCTCCTATACTACTACTACACTATAACCTTGCTTGTGAATAAATCAAATCAAATCAAATCAAATCAAATGAAGGTTGGTTGGTTGGTTGGTTCAAATGTCAAATTTAATTCTTTTTTGATTTGTTTTTAAATCAAAAACTATACTCGGGAATTTTTTTGACTGACTGACTGATTCTAAGTGTGAGAAATTCCTCAAAGATATTTCAAAGAAAAAAAAAGAAAAATTTAAAACTCGTTCTTTTTCTTTCTTTCATTCTTTAATAAGAAGAATTTAATTAGATAGCATTTATACCTTACTACTACATAAGTACTGTTTTGCTTGCTGTGATGAATTGTATTGTAAGGTCTGTAGTCTGTAGTCTGTATGAAGATATAGGATAAGGTATAAGGTATAAGGTATAAGAAAATAAAGCTGAGAAATGTAATTAAAAATTTTCATTAGGTAGGTAGGAGATATAATTCTATTAGAGGAGGATAGGAGAGGAGAGGATAGCTAACATAAGGTTAGTACTCGTATTATATAGTATGTTTTTGTAGGGTATGTTAAAGTTATTGTGTGTGGTTTTTGAGGCTCCTACCTACCTATTCCTCTCTGCTTTTTGAACAAAAAGGGAAAATTATTTCATTAATAACAAAAACAACAACTACATATAAGAGTTATAATATTAAACCGTTCTACTCTACTCTAGTATTACGTCTATAAAAGATGTGAAATGAACAAGTAAAGAAACAACATCTTCTAGAAGAAGAAGAATAATAAGTAAATCAAAATATGTACCCTTAAATTAAAATCTTATACATAGTACCTACCATTTTTTCTTAGCCCAAATAATTCAGAGATACTCGTACATAATGTACCCTACCTAATAAAATTAATATCATGATGATTCTGTAATTTGTACCTACCTACTTAATTTTCGTAAAATAGTTATATTATATTAGTTAGTCGTCTGATCCTGAGAATTTTTTTTTGATTTGTATATTTATATTAAAAAAATGAATGTAAATTGTTCGAGGTAGTATGTATGTATGTGTTTGCTTGTCATTTAGGAGTGAGGTTTATAAGTATTAGTTATAGAATAAGTAGATATACATATAACGAGTATAGCAGATAGGGTTTTCCAACTCAATTACCTAATAGATAAATAAAAGGATCGTATATGTATTTTGTATACATATAGTAATAAGTATGAGAAAAAGAGCTGAGGCTTCTTTTTTGTTTGATTTCATTTCAAGATGATACAAAAGTAAAAGAAGAATAGTCATCGTTGGTTGTCAGTTTTCAGCAGAATTTTAACTTTTCATTTCATTTACCTACTTTTCTTTGAAAAGAAAGTTGAAAAGAAAATACTTACTAAAATAAATATAGTTAATATTATGTAGGTAGTAAGTATAGGTAGGTAAGTACAGAGTTACTTAATTATTTAGTTTTGATTGATAAGAATTGAAAAGCAGGAGGAGGCACAATGTATCTGTATCTTACACTATAATATATGTTATGAGTTATGTTATGTGGCATTCAAAATACAAAAAACTGACTCTTATTATTGATTGATAAATAAAATAATCTGTAAATTTTCTACCTATCTCCTAACTCCTAACCCTACCTATATTATTTACCTTAACCATTATTATTAGATCAAGACATGTAGTTATAATATGGGTAGGTATAAGGTTTAAGTACTCTATTTGGGAGTCTATACATACTCGTAATATCTAGTACCTTAAATAGTATCTATACCTATCTAGTTAGGTATAAGCTGTATTAATAATTATACGAGTATGTATTATAGTATCAAATGTATCTCGTTCGTTCGTGATGTAATTAAATTAAATTAAAATAAATTTCTGTAAACTTTACAAACTTTGGGTTTCCCCTCCTCCACCACATATACAAATTAAAGTAGGTACATATATTATGTATAGAAATCCCAAACACTTTAAAATCTCACATAGCTTTTAGCTGTAGTAAGTATAGTATATAGTATAGTATAATTAAGTGATTGAGTATATCTAATGGGAGTCTAATATAACTAACTACTTACTTAAGTAAATCCTTATTACACTAATTAATATTAGATTTGAATAGAAATTCATCATCATCATCATCATATTATCTGTATGAGTTATATGAGTATAAGTTCATGGAGGAGGAGTATTCCATATTAACTAAAGTACTGATACAACTAACTAACTGACTGTTATTGAATAAATGGGAGAAAGATATCAATTCTATCATCTTATAATATACCTACTCCTCCAGATATTCCAGATATATATATATATATATCCTAGTAAATTATTAAAATACATAAGTATCTATACAAAACAATAAATAATTAAATACCTTTACTATATACACTATAATAGTAAGTACGTCGAGTATGATATGTATACTGTATGTATAATACAGATAATTTTGTTTCTATTTCTATAAAATGATTGAGCGAGTAATACATAATTGAAAACCCCCATGGGATGGATGGATGGAGATTTTGAAAAACAAAAACTGAATTATTGACTCACTCACTCACTCACTCATGGTATTCCTCTATATTTTATACATTTATTTTACCATCATTCATAACTCATAATAACCTACATTACTTTATTTAAATACAAAATATAACATAGGTATATTATACAAATAAGAATTATAGACTAGAGCTCTTATCTCCTCCCTAAGAATAATATATTTGATTTAATTAACCATATAATATAGGCTCATATAATATTATATTAATTAGGTAAGTAATATATTATTCATATTATTAATGCTTCCAAATTTGGATAGGTTAGTGTTATTATGTGTGTATTCATTCATATTATTTATAACACAATAGGGTAATAATTTACTTGATTGTCTTATGCTATGCATTTCAATTTTGTATTATTATACTTTATACTTTATACTCTACCTTATACATAGACGATTAGGTTGATATTTTAGAGAATCAACAAACCATCTAATCTAATATAATATCTAACTGCTAATGGCTTAATACCCTACCCTACCCTACTTACATTTTACTCTACCTAATTTATAATTTATTTGTTTATTCATTTATTACATAATCAAATAATAACTAACTAACTAACTAGGTATACTGCATATCTATTTGATTGAAGAATATCTATATAAATTCACACAGGTATTCATAGATCGAATTTTCAATAATAAAAATATTTTTTTGGTTAAAATTAGAGCTATATATAAAAGGATAATATGTATTAGGAATAGTTTAGGTAGGTATACTGATATATCTATCAGTAGTAGAGGGTGGGTATCTACATATTCTGCTAATTTAGGTTAGTATCTAATCTAGCTAGCTACTTATACGATTACATAGTTAGCTACCTATAAGGTTAATGAAGTAGGTAGGTAAGTAGATAGGTGGTGTTTAGTTATGCAAAATCAATGGGATCATGAGGATTTGAATATTATTATTAAGTAAATGCATAATTTTAGATTTTAGGTTATATGTATGTATACCGTATACCTAATAGAAAAAGAAAGGGAAGGAAGGAACTAACTTTAATAATTATTGTAGACCTAATAAATGAATCTTCATTTATTTGATTTGCCCACCCTTTCTATCTCTATCTCCTCTATGCATAAGTATCAGTAATACCCTTTACCCTACTACCTAAATGGTATATTCTGTAGTAAGAGCCTATAAATCTCTATTGGGTCAATTTATAATGGTTTTCGTCGACTCTAACTCTAACTAACTAACCCCAAATAAATACTCTAAAAACTAAAAATAAGAGTAAAAACATAGGACACGACGTTATAGAGGGGTTTTTTGTTTCTTGTAACTCGTAGAGGTATGTACATATGTAGGGTATGGTAGAGGAAACAAGTGTCTAACACGCACACCGTACATACACAAACATACAAATTAGAACTGGTGGCTCGAATCGACTCGAAACCGAAGGAGGAAGGCTGAAAAAACGAGTGGTGGTGTACAATGTAATGGTATAAATGTAATGTGGGTAATATCTGTAGTAGGTAATAAAATAAATCCAGAGGACAAGTGCAAAATTACGATCATCATGCATAATAGTATGTACAATGTATACTTAACTACACCACCTACTGGCACCTACCAAGTACTCTACTACAACATATTATTATTAGTATGTATTAGTATGTACATAATTTACATTACATGTACAATGTACTTACAAGTTACAAGTAGTCGAGTAGGTACATACTATATATAGCTAGTTCTATATAGTCTATATTGCTGTTTATTTAACCTGACTTGACCCGACCCAATCGACCCATCCACCCCTCGAAAGACACAAACCAAAATTATACATAAATAAATACCTACCTACCTACCTACCTACCTACCTAAACAAAAATACGAGGACAAAATGTGATCAAAAAAAATTCTCACTTTTTCATTTGAAAATAAAATGAGTAGTAGTGTAGTGTAAGTAGTATTCAGTATACGAGCTTTTCAAAAAACGGATTAGTTGGAAGAAAAGAGAGGATTTTGAATGTTATAATGTTATAATTTCATTAATGAATATTTTTTGAAATTGTTCTTTATACATTCACATATTCACAACAACAATGGCATAGTATTATACCTATTATTCTATTTTATTTTATTTTATTTCATTTCATTTCATCCCATTCTTACTATATATTATTTAGCTAGGTAGGTATGTGGTTAGGTTAGGTCTAAATTTTATTTTAGCATAACAAAGGATACATTATTTTGCATAGTATAAGTACAGATATAATGGTTATAAGTTGATACTTTTCAGTTTCAGTTTTAGTCTCCAGTTTCAGTCTCCAGCAGCAGAACTTACTACGTACCTTACCCATTACCCATTATTATTATTATATATGGTGGTATTCTGATTGCATTGTATGGAGTATGGCTGGCTACTGGTCTTATAATTCCCATGGATTTATCAGCAAAGAGGATCTTACAACCAACTACCACAAAATACATACTATACGAGTACTATGTTTACGAGTACTAGACCATACGAGTATACCATAACCATACACTAAATTCTAATTCAAACCTCAAATTATTTTTTTTTACTTTACTTTGCTATTATTCTACACTATATATGTATGTATGTATTTTGCAATTTTATACTTGAACCTTACTTACAATACAATCTATCTACCTACAATCTATTACATACATACATACCATACAACACACTCTCTCTATAACGAGACACAAACATATACATATACCTACCTAATTAGAAATTAAAGACCTACAATACAACTGTACATTTATCCTTTATTAGTCTTGCTCTAATTGCTCTACGGTCCTCTTTTGAAAAATTTTTTCAATTCTTAATTCTTGTCAAATACTCGTAAAGTACCTATCCTATATTACCCTATACCTGGGTACTGGGTACCTTCAACTATTAGTATAGATGCAAAAATTCACTTTCAGGGTAGCATCATTATATGAAGGGTTAACTGTATCTAGATACTATATATATAAGGATTACAGTATACAAGTACCTATACGTACTATAAAAGTACCCTACTATGTAATTTCCTTATCTTCTTGTTACATTTAATTTACCTTTCCTTTGTTCATTCAAATTCATAATACCCTACCCTACCCTACCTTACCTACCTATTCATTCCATTCTTCTCTCTCACTATTTTTTTCCCTACATAACTAACTTAACTACTTGTGTAATACGCAGTATAGGTATACCTAAAATACTATATAAATAAAAAATGAAATAAAAAATTGAGATTTCAAAAAAGGCAACAGAGCGAGGAAATTAATGTGAATTAAAATAAATTCAGAGTATCTATCTGAGTACCCTAATACATACTCTGAAAATATAAAAGGAGATTTAAATGATGACCTCGAGAATTGCAATATGTACCTAACTATTATTTATACCCTTTACCTATACATATACTTAATATACTAATAATATCTATCAAGTTTAATTAACTCTCTTATCTATACGTCTACACCAGATTATTATCATAACTAACTACCTTTCTACATGTTAGTTGAGCAATAGTTATAATAGGTAGAAGATAAAATTGAATATTTTTAGTAATTAAAATTCTACACAACTAACTACGAGTATCCCAATGCTAATAACTTAAATTAAAATGGACAAGTTCAAGTATCTATCTATGCATATGATAAATCAATTAATTTTGTAATTTTGTAAGTATGGGCATAGGTTATACTTATTAAACTGTCTCTAACCTAACCTATATTTTGATCAAAATTAATTTTTTGAATTTGGTTCAATTATTATTACCTATATTACTGTAATAAGTAGGTAAGGGCTTCAAAAGAAAGGCTGAAAGGGACTCTTAAAAATATCATGCATAATAAAATAATAAAATAATTGTGAAATTAGAATTATCTCTCCTCTCCTCTGTGGCTGTGGTGGCGAGTTCATTTTGTGTTAGTAAAATCTAAAACTGGATTAGGTATCAGGTATATGTATCTGTAGGTCGTAAAAATGATCTCATTATGTATCTTAAGTATTTACTTAAGTACCTTATTTATACAATTACCAAATATGTATAGGTAATTAAATTATAAACATAGGTTTTGAATGAAAAATCGTCTACCAATGATCCTATGTTAAATTTCAGTAATGAGTTAGTAGTACCTTATATACAGAATACTTCGACTGATATGATAGTTGATGGTGTATTTTTTAAATGTCAAATGTAGCTGTTTGAATGTACCTAATTATTATATGGTGTATTATGTATGTACATATAAAGGAATAAAAAAAATCGGTTTTTTTAGTTCCTTACATCTTTACTTGTATAGTAGGTATAAGGATAGGATAGGAGATAAGAAGTAACCTAATTTAAAAATTATAACTACAATTGTATTGTAATTATATGTTGTAGGTATATATATATATGTAGTTGATAATGGAATTAACTTCTGCTGGCTGGCTGGCTATTATCACTAGTATATAATATACATAGTATATTTTACTATACTAGTACATATACTGTATATTAGTAAAGAAGAAGATATAATATGTATATCATTGGTATATGGGTCCCATTAATTAGTTCAAATGGAGCCCAAAGGAATTCACAAATTTATTACCTACCTACTATACATACTCTCTAACATATTAAACTATATAAGTATTGGTATTCCTATAGGTATATAAGTTTCGATTCCCTACAGCTAAACCTCTCAATAAAGTTCCAATTTATTTTTATTAGCAAGATTTTATCATTATTCTATATTTTTATATTTTTACTTTTACTTTCACTTTCACTCTCAGTCAGCAATAGAACAAATTATGTTATGTACCTACCTAGTATAGTATATTATGGATGCTGCTCCTCGCTTTCCCTTTGTAGCTTTCACTGCTACCTACTAGCCCAACGAGGAGTAAATGGAAAAATTTGCTACTCAAAAAATGTATTACCTACCCCCCTAGGCCCTTAGGATACTTACTATATTATGTACTTACTACTTTACGTCTATTTGACTTGATTTACATAATTCTGCAGATCATTTGAATTTGAATTCTATACATAAGCATAATAGGGTATACTTAAGGACACAATTATTCCAAGTATATACCCTTCAATATGATTAGTATAATTTAAGTACCTACCTACCTACCTATATACCTGAATGAGAATACTTATATATATTTCACAGAGAACAGCAGATACTTACATACAGTATGAGTGTGTGTGACAGAGTTAATGCAGTTTTCTCAAATCTAATAATAATTAACTACCTACATACCTACCTACTTTCTGGATAACCCAAATCGTCGTATTATACTTATTGAGTTAGTATTAAATGATCCTTTTCTTTATTATTAGTTTTCTATCTTATCTTATCTTATTTAACTGCTGGATTGGATAAAAATCTTAAATTATCTCCGTGGAGTTGGAGTTTGAGTTTAATCGAACTTTTTTTTTCTCTTGAAAAATGTGGATGTGTTGGTTGGTGGATCCCAGCAGTAGTTTGGTTTTCAAAAACTGTATTCATGTGAGCACTTTTCTAATTGGATTCAAAGTCTTCTACTACTGATACTGATGTATAGATATACTATAAGGTATAATGACATAGGTATACTATGAATGAATGAATGAATGTAGTAGGTAATTTAGTAAAGAGAATTTATTGGAAAAAAGACATTTATTTAGTCTAATTCTTTATACTATCTACAGATACTACTACTGACTACTACTAGGTATAGAATAAAGATTTTCTCGTTAGTTATCTTTAAATGTAAAATTGGGTTTGTCGGTTCGGTGGATTTTGAGGTTGTTAAGATCCAGCTACCCTCCATGCTGCCTCCTCTAATCTTACATACCTTATACTACATACCTTATACTACGAGCATGTACCTACATACTTATGTATAACTGTATTGATTCGTATAAGTTGAGTAAGTATAAGTATAGGATACTTTCTCTTGAAATGGAAATGATGGGATAAAAAAAAATCCAGGTTATTTTATGTAATATATTATTTAGTATAATATGGTATGTATATGGTGGTATGATTAGAGAAAATCCACATTTATCTAATAGTAGTAGTAGTAGTAGTAGTATGTATAGTAGTTAGGTGTCTATCTATCTTATGAAAAATATCTTACTAGGTACTCTTATCGTATCGTTTAGACTTGGACCGACCGACTAAATTAAATTCAACTCAAATATAATCTAGCCAATAAATTATCAGACAGGCTTATACCTATTACCTATAGCATATTATACCATACTACTCTCAATTCTCTCTGATTTTGAGTTACCTATACCTAAGTACTTATTATTATGTAAGCTACCTAGCCTAGCCTTAGCCTTAGCCTGCATCATCTATGTATTCAATCTCTCAAAAAATATCACTTACAATTAAGTAGAAGTAAGTAAGTAAGTAGAAATACAAAGTAGGACGGATATTTTTTCTAACTACTAAAACTAATTTGTAAAATGATCTACCTATATGATCTATTATATATATGTCGATGGTAGAAAATTATGTGTTTTAAATCATAAATTCAAAAGTCTTTTAATTTAACTTCATTGATTATTATATTTAGAGAAAAGTGTGATCCGATAATATATATCCTACCTTCCTATACTAATATTGGATATCTTTATACATATCTCATTTTTTATAAACCATTTTGTACAATATGTATGTGCATTATACTATACATACTTACCTACGGATATTTCATTATTTTTAGTTGGAGAAAACAACAACAAGGAGAATTCGGACCAAACAAAAATACACATCCACAATCAACAACACCAACACCAACATCATCATCACAATCATCAACAACAACAAAACCATCGCCGACAATCAGGTCTCAAACCTATACTACATAGAATTTTTTCCTATTTTTTAATTGTTAGAATTTTGTACTGAATTTAAAATGAGATAGGTACACCTTATTATATATACCTAATGGTAATAATATGTTGAGTATAGGATTATTAAATTAAGTAGGTAGGTAATTAAAATTAAATCTTCACAAGTCTATTTTTTATATATAGAAGGAGAAAGTGGTGTTGGTATCGAGTTGGTTGTTCAGCAGAGGCAGAGGTGTTATGTCTGCGTGGCCTCAGGTGCAGCAGAGAGTTGGCGTGAAGTTCAGAATTTATATCCGGATGATCCAAAATTAGATTTGAAGAATATCACCCTCCCAGACTGTGCCTCTTTCAACCCCTCCACCGCTAAAGCATTCGAATTCAATTGCCCACACAGATCATCAGGTACTTACTTACCTATGTATTTTACACCTTAAATTAATACACTCTTTTTTAAGTCATAATTAATTAATAATCAATAATCCCCTACCTATAATTATAATAGGGTTCTAATACTTTTTTTAAACTTTTAAACTAGCTAAAAAAAATAGAAATTTCATTTGGTCAGCTACTTACCATTAGCTAACCCTTACCCTATACACTATAGAACAAATATTTTGAACATTTTGTATGAATCTTTGTTCATATTATCATTTTACTAGTAATTATAGACCAGGATCTGACATAGTAAATAGATTACTATAATGGATGTCGTAGAGAATATTAGATAATATTTCTAATTACTCTGATTTTGTTTTCAATATTTGCAGGATGTATACTCAAAATACATGGTAAGTCAAAAATTGTATTTACGTCCTAATATAAAAATTACCAATATGTATAGGGTAAGTACTCCATATTATTATACTAATAGCTTTTAAAAATAGACCATATCCTACCGATCCTACGCCTAATAAGCACAGCCAATAATAGTGGGCATTATTATTATGTAACCTAACCTAATGCCTAGCAATAGATGATTCATTCATTCATTAGGAATACATATTATATACTACAACCTACCTTATACATATAGATATAAAAAGAGATTGATTGATAGATAGATATTATTTAAAGAGAAATCATCAAAAAAATTTTTACAAAATTTCGCTACACCACTCTACCAATAGGCATAGGGTATGAGTAATTGTAGCTGATAGGCATAGTATGTACATATTCATAAGCATACTACCTCCCTACCTAGAGAGCTATGTACCTACTTTCTTCTGAAGAAAATTTTAGCTCAAAAAATTGTATACCTATCATATACCTACCTGTATAATACATATTAGGTACATACTATCTACTTTTCTAAAAAAAAAATGAAATATCGTTATAGGATAGGAAGGATTATATTATAGTAATGATAGAGTATAGGGTAGGATACTATAAAATGTCTATGTGTATAGTGTATAGGTAGTAAAGAAAAAGTAGGGGTACCTACTTGTTAATATACATGGGGGGAGGTGTGAGAAGTGAGTAGGATACTTTACCTGCTGTGACCTAATATTACATCTTGTATTGAATATTATTTTATTATTATGAATTATGGATACCTAATGGATTGTGTCTCTCAAATTTTTATTATTATACATACCTTACCTAATACTCATATACCTACCTATACTTATGTATTATGTATTTGCAGTTGACTATAATAATAATAATAATAATAATATCTGTAGGCAGGGAACTATACGGCCTAGTAATTTCCGGTCGATCGGTTGGTCTCTTTTTTTCTACCTATATCAAAAATCAAAATAAATAGAGTAGAGTAACAGTAGGGTAAAACTATTATCTTATATATTATAATGCAATATTTTTCACAATTATATCATCTATACAATTTTGACTAAATATTCCTATACCTTATACTATGACTATAAGTCATATTATGTAGGATATTTTTGATTAATTTATATACAGATTACAAATGTTAAAATGTTAGGTAGGTATAGGTATGTTTATAAAATTAGGAATGTACATAATATGTATCTACTTTATTATGGACGATGGCATAAAAAAAATTAAGGAAAATTTTGTCAATAATTTGACTCTGCATATCATCTAATAAGTTAAATTTGACCCTACTTAATGAAATGACTGACTGACTGACTCCTCTTGCGAATTTGAATTTCTCTCACTCATCAAAATTTTTTCTTTTTGTATTACCCAAAAGTAGTACCCTACATATCTACTATCTAGTCAGATGATGAGGAGCATCAGCAGCAGAAGTCTATCATTTAAGAAATATGTACTCATTAGCTCTATAGGCTATAATAATATCCTATTAGGCTATAATAATATCCTATTATAATATACTAGTCAGTATATTATAGATAGTAGTACATATAGGGGGTTTGGTAATTAAATTGTGGCTCAATTATAAATAGCTTATTTAACGCATCAACGAATCACCCATCCAATCCAGCTATACATACAAACTTTTTAGAATATGTATTACTATATTCATTTAGGTTATACATAACTATCTAAATTAACTGATCTATCTACATACATACATACATAGTTGATACGAGTATGTATAATAAAATAATTGTAGAAGAGAGAGAGACAGAAGCAGCTGATAACTAAATAATTGCTAGACTGGGTATAGCTCTGTACATTATATAGGGTACTACTCATTCAAATTCAAATCTCGCATCATCCTTAATTAAAATTGGAGACGACCAAAAACGAAAAACCCAATCTGGAAATTTCCCATCAAAACCAACCACAACACATCCAGTCCAGTCCAGCAGACAATTTAAAAATCAACTGATAACTGAACCTAACCTATAACTCACCAACTATTTTTTTTTTTCAAAAATTATTTCTATTAGTTTTATTTATTAGGTAGGTACTTTCTCTTTTTCTTCATATTTTCTATTAATAGAGATACATAATCTACTATATGTGTATAATATAGATTATAGTACCTTTATACCCTGATACCTACTATCTACATATAATTTAAAAGAAAGTCAAAGTGTTAGGATTATTATTTATTTCATCAACAAAATTATCTTTTTTTTTTCTTTAATTAATATGAATTTATTTCGTTATATCTAATTAAAAGGTTGTAAAATGATTGGTATGTATCGTATATGGTATTCCCACTAATGAGAAAAGTAGGTAGCAGATGCATGATGGCTATATATAGTTATAATAGGTATACATACATTACTAGGACTAGACTACTACTACTGGTATACCTTATATATATAGAAGAAGACTATACAAATTATGCATTTACATACCTTCAAATTTCAAATTATGCAAAAGTTCGCAGAGATTTCATCCACCCCCCTCATACAAACTCATACCTTCATCTAATACGGTTACTATAGGTACAGCTCCCTTCCCTACTCAAAAAAATTTAACTATTATGTAGTAGGTAGGTATCTTCTTGTATTTCCTAATAACATTTTTTAGAATTACATAATTGGAAACTTCGAGGTCAGACATTTTTTAGATATTTTTTATTAATTAAAAAAGGGAAAAATAACAAGAGATCGAATCGAAGGTAGGTAAGGGCTTTTGAAATAATGTAGGGTACTTATTATACTTGTAATATTTTGTTCGAATATGATCCAACTCCTTTTAACACCACATACATACCTACATATTTTGTAAACAAATAAAATAAATAATTTTATACTATACTATGCTATGATAAATGATTAATGATATGCTATATGTAAATACCTAAAATACCTAAAATCTAGGAACAATATTGTATATATTATAAATAGAGAACTACAGATACATACTACATAATATAGGATTTGTCTACAGAGTTGAACTAAAAATACCATATTCCTTATTATATTACCTAGTGCCTAGTTAATAGTTATCTTTTGAGAAAAAAAATAAATAAATCGATTCTTGAACTTTCACTAAATCTCACTAAATCTCTGTAGGCAGCATAAACTTTTCTTGTATAATAATATACTACACAAAGATACACTATAAACACTATTCAATATACAATATTATTATTATTATTATTATTCTTTTTGATTTTTTTTTCATATATGTATAGGTATGTAGTAAATAGTGGTATAAGCAAGTATAATGTTCTGAAAACGATCTTTGATCTTTTTATGTATTGTACTTCATTCAAAGTATGTAATACCTATACCTATATGTATGTATCTAATATAGAAATAAATAGTTTTAGGTTAGAGGTAGGTAGAGTGGTGTTCTGATATCTGAGTGTGAAGAAGATTAGCTTGAAGCAGGTTATTGTTATTTTTTATATTGAGAGATCAAGTTGTTGTAGTTTTAAAAGTATGTTTGTCCTAGACTATGTATAGAGAAATAAAATGCAAAATTGAGATTGAGTCAACTACATTAGTTACTAGGTATATAAGTATTTCGATGTACTAAGTAGTTATCAAAGAAGATACAAAGTATAATAAGGCTTATTATTAAAATTAAGTAGGTAATAAGTAGGTACTAAACTAATCTTCTAATTGTAAGTACATACATATTAGTAAGTGCATATTATAATAAGTATAGGTATATAAAGGTGGTAAAGTGAGGTTGATTGCAGAGGACAAATTATTCGATATGTACAAAGAAAGAGAATAAATAAATTATTCAGAGACGACGACATACTACATGTAGTACTACATATAGAGATAGAGTGAGATAGATTAAAACGATTTGGATACATACTCGTTTATTGTCAAGCAAAAGTTAGCCTCCCAGCCCCCCAATGAGATAAGGGGTGGGGATGGTAGCCCCCACCCCCCAAAAGTTGT
>JAQIXA010003374.1:0-14288 GCA_034699045.1 Nanhermannia cf. coronata Gr-Ori-00579
TATACTGTAGTACTAATACAAGTAAAAATAAAATTTTTGGTCTGGTATTTTACAACTTAGATTTCTGCCTATGATACCAACCAAAGAAAGCCAAAACTTTTTTTAATCAAAAAGAAACCACACACATAAATGAATGAATGTAGGGTACCTAATGCCCAGTACATTTACATACACACAATACCTATTAATACTTGCTTTTGTAAATGTTATAAGAATTAATAGTCTCAGCAAGATATTTTTATTATCTTGATTATTTTTGACCTTTTCTCCTCGAATATTTATTAAAAAACAAAATTATTCTACATTTACACAAGTAACCAGTACCTAACCTACACCTACTCTACTACCTATTCCCCAATTATATTGTTAAAAGTTAACAAATACCGTAAGTACACATTACCGATGTTCTGGATTCTAGATATAACTACCTATGTTCCAATCTAATTGAACAATTGGTAATATCCAAAATGACAATGACTAGTCAATGATAAATTGCAGAAAGACTGAAATGTCTAGGTCCGAAATACTCCGTATTCGAACTATTTGATAAAATTTTTCAATAAAGGATTTTAAAGATTTTTGCTGATTCAAATCTAATAAGTTTTCAGGGCAAATTAATACCCTACATACATACCTACCTAGGTACTAGTTAGGTACCTACGGAGTATTTTATTTATAATTTAATTATTCAAATTCCCTATGTAGGTACAAAATATTACTATATAAAGATGATAAAGCTGCTTATGCAATTCATTTTTTTGACTTTAGTAGTCGAAAATTGAAAATTGACTAATTGTCCATATAGACTGCAACATTATGCACCTACTGCTAACTGCTACTTAATTATTTTACCGAGTAGTAAAGGTCCTTTAATTGCATACTGGATGAGTATATACTACACTACTTAGGTATTATCGAGTTTCTAATAGTATCAAAGTTTAACATAATTAACTCAAGTACCTTGAGTACCTATTTCAAGTTTTTTTAAATAATTATTTTTATTGAAAGCCAAATAGGTAGACACATTACATAGATTTGCTTTATAATTGCAAAAATTATAATTGAGGTTGAGTAGTAAAATTATTTTTAAACCCAATGCAATAAAATGAGTTTTTTCATCTTAACTTTTTTATGATATGTTTACATTCGAATCCAAATTCGAATTTTTCGACTTACCTAAATTAACATCAGTTATTTTACGTAGTACAGTACAGAATATGAGTAACGTACGAGTACATACTATCAGTATTAGTGCTAATGCTTATCGTTAGTGTAATGTAATGCATATCTAGATACTTTATATAAAAATTACTTTGCCAAAAAACAGGTAAAATACGATTAAAAGAAAAGTATTTTAGCCAAAAATCCATGAAACTTTTTTTATTTGAGTTAATTCAATCCAATACCAATATCAAAAATAAACTACCAAAACTTCTTTAAGACGTAAAATAAATGTTCCTGAGAAAAAAGTTCTTAATTTCATTTCAAGTAGTAGTAGTAGTAGTATAAAGATAATTATTGGTCAGCCAGTAGAATCACAATTCAAAAAATTCAGAATTAGAATAAAAAAAAAGTCCTTGAGATAATTTGATAAAGTTTTTTTCTCCCGATAAGAACTCTATTTAAAGAAATCCTATAAAAATAAAAATGTTCAGAACAAACAAAAGTCCAGTAAAAAAAAGTCAAGTTTGTTTTATCCAATTTTATATTTCAAAGTTTTTTCGGTATTTCCGGATTTATAGGGAACCATCGATGGACAATTCTTACTTCTAAAAATAAATCACAAAAAAAGCCACATGATTTCATATTCAGAATGGAGAATTGCATTAAAAGATCTGTATAAGGATACCTTTACTTGCATTTTCAAAATAAGTACCTACCTGACATATCTATGTATCTACTTCTCTAACTTGATACATTAGAAAATTTGAAAATCTCATAATAACATTAAGGTATAGGTACCTTATACAGATTTTTAATTTTAATAGTACAATTTCATAATTTTTCTAGTACATACTCGGTTAAAGGTAGAAATATATGAAGTTGAACTTTATTTTGATGATCTTTAGAGCTCTTTTCGCTATTACTGACATTTTTAGACTCTGTTGTATCATTATTAATCATATCAGTTTGTTCAGGTGGTGATACATCTTCAGGGACTTCAATTTTACAAATTGATCTCGATTTCGTTTCACCCATAAGATACACTGTATAATTGTCAATTTTTAATTCACCCCAATAATCTCGATTATGATGTACATCATCATAATGTTCTTCGAAATTCAAGACTTCAAATTGATCATTTGGATTTTGATTCAACTTTTTTTTCAACTTTTTCTCATAATGATCCTCAACTATCCTTACACATTTCTTCTCACGATCACTTGAAGCCTTTCGCCTCAGATTTGATATCAATTTTTTAGGATTTTTTTCTACTAACCGTAGTAAATTATCCTTTACATTTTCAGCAACAATAGAATTTGATGAGGATGTTGAGGGTGAAGATAAGGTAGATTTATATATGAACGGATCAAGCCAAGAATTAGATGTTGAAGATGAAGACTCGATTAATGATTTATATTGACTTGCAGTACAATTAAAATTTTGATTTTGATGTGAATGTGGATTTACTTTATGAGGCTTAGGTCCATTTTTCTTAACTTCAAGATCAATCCAATTCATAATCCTTGAGCAGAGCGAGATTTCTGGTGGAATTCCAATCCCTGATCCTAATGGACTTAAACTTCTAACTTCTCGATGATGCCTACTTCGATTTCTGAATTTTTTTAGCATTGAGCTTTTAGTAAGGTTCTCAATATCATCTAAATTGTTCCTACTAGTACTTGAATCTTCTTGAGATTTGTTCTTTGAGAAAAATTCTAAAATTAAATTCTTTGATAATCCCAATGAGCTCTTACGACGTCGATTTTTCTTCAACTTATTCCCATTTATCTCCAAATCCTCGTTCAAAATGTCATCATCATAATTTCCAGCAGAACCATAAATATTGTTAAATCCACCATCAGAATGTCTTCTTAAAGAATTACTATTTGTATCATCTCTTGAGGGTAATTTTAATATGATTTCTTTCATCGACGAGTCATTCTTCTTTTCCACACTAACCAAATAAATTTTCGATTGTTTAACTATTTTATTTTGCTTATTAAACATTTTCCTATTCCTTTCAATATCACACTCGTCGAGCAAATAGTGTCTAGAACCATCACTTTTTAGCACACTTTTAATATTCATAGGTTTCCTGGCTGATTCCCACATTTTTCGTATATCTATGTACAAGTGACAAGTATGCACTTAATATATATTTAAGTTTAAGTACATAAATATTTTAGTGGAATACGGAGTATAATATAAAATATCGTAAAATAACCATTTATCTTTCAAGTGCTTATTCAAATAACTTTCTCAGAAACAGAAAAATAAAGTAAAGTAAACTACTTATTTATGTAAGGTATTCAAGTTTTCTATAAAAGATCTATTCATTGGTCATAGAGCTATTTAAACAAATCGAATGGCCACTAAAAGTTAAACGGTATCTTTCACTACTCATGTTTGTTTGAATTAGAATAGGCTACAAATAAATATGCATAAATCATAATCATAAAACACATGCTACAAATAAGAAGAAGCACACTTATATTTACTTTGACTCACTTTACTCGTGTAAATAATAATTCAATAAAAATTATCATAATTCGAGTCACGAAAGTTTCCAAAATTACCCCTTATTACTTATCCTGTGTATAGTCTTTAGTTTTATAGTCGAAACGAAACTGCCTTGATGAACTTAACTTTAACTCTGAATATCAATGTCAAACTATGTATTTTAACGACTTTGACACTGACAATTTTATAAAAATAATGAAATTAGGGGTGGTTGTGTGTAAGTAAATCTTTAATGCACTTTTAAGGGGTTATATTAAAAAGAAATGTCTGTATTTCTTTCGAACGACCGACCCGAAATCCGAAGAGAAAGTAAAATGAAAATTTCTTGGAGTACGATTTATTAAAGGATTTGTGAATTTCGGTAAGTGATAAGTTGAGAACTTTTATGCCCAAAAAATTGTCTGACCGTGCGCTTTCAAAGCTTTCTCGCTCTTTTCTTACTTATCGAAAGGTTTTTTATTCACAGATTCCTTCATAAAAGCTGAGCACCTTTTTTGTAACCTGTTTTTTCTATTTCTAATGCCTACCTATGTGTTATCATTTTATCTTATAAATAGGTACTGGCTTATCATTATGCTGCTAGTCAAGTATACCTTTTTTTATATATTGGAAATAATGAGTTTGTGAATGAAATGATCAGTGATTCAATTGTAAAATGTTTTATTCTACCAATATTATTCAAAAGTTAAGTGAGAAGTAAAGCAAAAAAAAAAGTGCTGATGGTGAGAGTCAATTAATACCAACAATAAAAGATATAACGAAGGTACGAAGTGCAAATGTGTCAACACCTGCTAATTATCTTAACGAAATAATAATTACCTATCTAAATGAGTAAATCTCTCCTCTCTGAACCCCCCCTTTTTTTTTTTTACTTTCTCAACTTTCACTGAACCCTTGGCTCAATAAAACATTGAAGTTAGAATATTGGTACTATTCCTGCATATTATATTAGATAGAAAACTGCACTGTGTTTCCTAAAATAAAATATCAATTGATAGAGCTGTATCAATTCATGTCATGAATAAGTCAAATCAATCACTATTTGCAACAAAATAAAAACTATAATAGAATAATAATAAAATCGCGTGTCTAAATCTGAATGACAGAGATATGCAAAAAACTATAAAATTCAGTATGAATATTCAGTACCTATGAATATGAATGAATGAAAAATAAGTCAAAAGGCTCAAAAGCCTTGATATTGAACCTGAAGCTTTAATTCTACTGATGCTTTGAGGATTATAAATAGCCCTAGTGTTTTTATCAAAGTTCTGTTCTAGTCCTAGTACCCTAAAAATAGAATTTCATACTTTTATTATACTTTTCTTACAGTATGATGGATGATATCAATTAAATATGAACTACAATTGAACTTTTTATGTTCAATGGGTATGAAAATGTTTATGAATTTACGAACTTGTAAATATGATTCTAGTTTAAGATGAAATAAATAAAATAAAATAAATAGCTTACAGCTGTTGATATTGGCACAATACTTCTCCCCTGGAAAAGATAAATAATATATTTATAAAATAGAAATCTGGAAAAGTGCCTTGAATTAAATTAATTTCATATATTTTAATCTGACATTTACCTGGAATCTGGATCGAAGAGGTGGATCTAAAGGATTTCCCTTAAAATTCGGCACTGGTAGCCCAAGTGCTAGTACGCGAAAATCCGGATGAACTCGCACTAGTTTCCAATTTTCTAAAGTTTCTGGTGTATGATCCTAGAAAAAATATACCTATTTATACTAAAAATTCAAATAAATATAAAAAGGTTAAACTAGATATATGTAGATATAATTACTTTGAGCAGTTTGTCATATCTTTCGTGAGCAATTAGATGTCTTCCATCCTCCAAATGCATTTCTCTATTCTCAAGTAGATTATTTAGCAGTGGTAAAACATTTCTTTCAGCTTTTTCTATTCCTTCTACGATTAACAGTCGACCTTCTATAGCAGCTCGGACCGCAGCCTGTTAATTAAAAGTAAAAATTATTAACAATTTATATGTTAAATCAAATTAAATACTAAATACATATATTTAAAAATTATGCTATATAAAGTAATAAATACCTATATTTAATCTCTTAAAGTAAGAACATAGGTACATAATATGGTGTAGGGTAATAATACCAATACCAGATACAATACTTTTTATTTTATACAAGAATGTCAAGCACCTAAAAAAATATGTTCTAAAATGTATGTACTTAGGTATATGTTTTTTAATATTATCGTTTTTTTATACATATTATATGAGTATTGTAATGTGTATCTTGCAAACTTCGTTTTAGAAGTCAGAAATGATCCAATAAATTCATTGTTCCCCCTAGTATCTGTAGGATATGTATTTTGAAAACTGAATCAGATTTGGTTTTTGGAATTTTGGGAAAACCAAACGATGGAATAGGAATAGGAATACACTAATAATTATTTAAATTATTTTTAGTAAAAACATATTAAAATCGGTTAGAACATACAAAAATGTTGCAGTCACAAAACAAAATGCTCAGTTGGGAAATTCACCTGCTCAAAATGTTGTAGTACAAAAATGTTCAAGATAGAAAAAGGTTTTTACAAAATGTTGCAGTCACAAAAAAATTATTTAGTGTAGAGTGTAGAGATAAAAAATGCTTACTTACTTACAAATGTTCAGTTATAATAGAATGCAATGTAATTTAGCAAGGGCATCATAAATTATAATGCAGTCGTTCAATTTCATTAAGCATATACCTTTAATGTACTACCCTACTATGTATTACTATGCATATTGTATTGCTACTTTAAGTACTAGTCTAATAATCACAACTTTAGGTTTTACCTGATCAATGTATTGTGCAGTTTTTTGTATAACTTCTCTTCTTTGCTTCATATCTATCAGAGTAAAATAATAATTTTAAGACTGTCTTGAATCTTGAATAAAAATATTGGAATACAAAGTAAAATAATATTCTACCTGATTCAGTGGTATCTCTTGATAAAGAAATATATTCTACTTCACGTGAACACAATTCAGCAAAAGCTAGTGCCAAATTCCTTCTAAAAGGACCTACACATATAATTATAATTTTTCGATGACAATAAAATACTATTTATTGTATTATTTGTCATAATATTAAATATTTAGCTATGTACCTGGTGGACCAATTAAAAAAATGTCTTGTTTTAATAAATCCTTTTTTAGCATCCATTGTAAATGACTAAGCTCTGACTGTGTTAGTGAATCCTTATTATCTTAAGTGTAAAATAAAAAATATATTTAGTTAATTTGTTTAGTTTGTACAAAAATTACGCTTACAGTAATTGATCGGCACTAAAGGTGGTAGCTTTGGCTTTGTGATTTCTAAAAAATGAGCCTGAATTAGAATTAAAGGACAACTTCCAAAATCATCAAGAACTTGTATTAACAAGGTATATACCTTTACTAGTTGATCCAATAAACACAACTAGAGGATATTTTGCATCTAGTCCTAAAATATGCATAAGAAATTACAAACTTTAAAATATTGATATTTAATTTTCATTAATTATGTATTACCAGTTGAAGAATTTCTAAAAATCATACGATGGCAAGTAAATCTTGATCTAGGTATAGCAGGTACTAAATTATTTAGATTGTTACTTCTACTAATGTTTGATTCTGAAGAAATTAAGGTCCTTTTTCGTATAGTACTAGATAAATTATAGCTAAAATTTCTTGACAAACTTTCATTTATTCTTAGGGTATTAGTGGAAAGAACCGATCTTCTTAAAGGAATCATTTTTCTTTGATGTGCTTGAAGTGTTGAGTATATCACCAATTGCTAAAAAACACAAAAAAAGTCTCTTGTCAAGTAAATCATCTTTATAAAATAATAATACCTAGATTAGATATACATTATCTAACTATCTTTAAAGGATAAAGTACTAGATAGGTGACTAACATATCTTATAAAATCTAATCTAATACCTATTCCTATTTTAGAAAATTTTACTCACTTTTTATATTATATTTTATATATCATCAGTACTCAGGGTCAGCGTACCCTATTTTGTAACTTCGAAAAGAACCTATAGGACCTAGGTTTTGGCTATGAACAATATTATGCTCTCTGTCTACTCATTTAATTCAGCTATTAAAACATAGAATTCGAACTCAATTTCATAGACATGTGCATGCATATTGCATATATTCGAGTAGAATCGAAGCCAAAATACAGTTTTCAGAGCTGATTTAAACAAAATAAACTATACCAACATACACCTCTATGACTATATAATCTTAAGTACTTACCATTAGTACCTTAATAAATATCTAGCTTAGTTTTAGTTCTACAATTTGCAATTAAGGTACATTAAATTAAAATATACATGTAAAAATTATTTGATGAGATTAAAGATTTTAAAATTCAACATTGCATCATTGTCCTATCTTGTCAATTCCTATTCCAATTCTATTGTCATTGCTTTGAACTTAAAATTAAAAATAATTGAAATGAACATGTATATTCTCTTACCTTTATAACTTTATGTTATAATAATAATAAAATGTGATGAAATTGTCAATTGCTATATTGCTGGTCCAAAGTCCAATTCCAATTCCAACTACTTATCATTAGTACTGTACCCTATCTATTTCAATAAACCAATTGTTAAAAATACCCTCAATACTAATACTGTTTAAACTAAAATATTTAGTTGCGATTATTGTTTAATTTAATTTAATTTAATTTCAATTAAAATTAAAAATGTAAAAGTAATACAATGCAAACTCAACCTCAACTCAACGGCCCGAGTCGAGTTTTGGTTTTTTTCTTTGGGAAATCTCAAGTTCAACTCAATCTCAATCAAATAACTCACTCGCCGCCTTTACTACCTACTAAATAGAGGCCTTAGCTTAGGTTTGGGTATTTTTGTTTTGGTTTTTCAATTTTTTGATGGTTTTTTTAAAAAATTTTTTCAATAAAGTTAAAAGTTAATTAATTAAAGGTCAATAATCGGTCATCATTATCATTATAGCCAGAGCAATAATTTTCATTGTTGTCGTCCATCCAGAATATTGAAGGGGTCCAAAATGGTCGAAGTAAGTTGTAATTAATTTATGTGTAAATCTAATTCTAATTTAGAATTTCTAAATCTAAATTCTAAACATAAATACCTAAATACTTTTTTTCTTAAAAATCATTTATTTCAGCTTTTAAAAACCTGATTTTGGCATCAATTTTTTGCATTGTAAGATATTTAGCCTTAGTACCTACTTGCAAAAGTGATTCTGGAAAAATAGGGTTTTTCATAGCCGAATTATGAACATTATAACCAGACCATTTCCATTTTTAATAGTAGTCAGTAGTCTGTAATGTCAAATCAAATAATTATACAGATACATAGGTAGGTATACAGAATATTTTATAAAAATTGTCATTTTTTTCTTATTTTACAGGAAATAAGAAAAAGTTTATTCCAAGTTCTGTCAAGGTATGTCATGTCATAATTAAATATCATCTATAATTATTATTCTACTAACTACCTTAATATTTTGATGATCGAAGTGCCAATTTTAATAAAAATGTGTAATTTGTATAAGGTAGTGACAGAGGTACTTTTATAATTGATTGAGAATTTGATTATCTTTTCTAGCGTTGAGGGACTTTTGGCCATAGTTATAACTGATCGGGATGGAGTTACAATTTTAAAAGGTATTTCATTCAATGATTGCCAAATTGCCGTAAAAAGTCTGTAGTCTAATCAGTTTGCAGTTATTATAAAAGTCTTGAGATATTTTAATTTTGTTGATTTTGTAATCCTAGCTAATTTAGACAGTGCTCCAGAAATGGCCTTAAGAATGAACTTCCTTTCAACATTTGCTAATTCGACAGATCAAGCCAGCAAACTAGGGATGGGGAAAAATAATCAAATTATTTCAATGTTTCAGAATCATCAGGTGATTAATTAGTTTTACAAACATTTTACAAAAAATTCTAAAAATCTTAATTATGCTTAATATTTATTTTTATAAAGGTAATTCAAATAAATAAGATGCCAATTGTGATAACTTTGATAGCCAAAATTGATGCAAATACCGGATATTTATTGACTTTACAAGGTTAGTGGTTATGATTATTTATAACCTTATACTTATACTTATTAGGGTCTATGTGATTGAATGATTAATAATTTTTAGAGATTTATTTTATACCTATATTTATTTTATTACAGTGTATAATATTTACAATTTATTTATATTTTTTTTGGAATTTTAGATAGACTAGATCCTCTGGTTCAAGAAATTAAGGATATCGCTAAAGAACAATAAGCCCGATTTTACCATTTATATTTTAACTTTAACTATTTAGGCAGGGGTAGTAAAAGTTAAATATCTTACCTTCATATTATTTATTTATATTTAGCATTGCTTTCAACTCCTGCCTATGTATAGATGTCTAATAATACTGATGCATTTGTGTATATTTTATGAACATTTTATGTAAACAAAATAAGTCTACCTATATGCAAATAATTAAATGTTAACTACGTTATATAATATATTATTTTTAAAGATCTTCAACAAGTCTACTGAGAATCAATAAGTATTTCTGTTTCTGTATCGCCTAAAGTCAATAATTTATATAAACTCAGCTCTAAAAATCTAAACATTACCTTAAATATTACAAACAATTTCATGTAAAATTATGGTCTGATTCTGGTTTTTCAGAGCTGGATTAGGAAAAATTTGAATCTTTATAATAATATCTCGAGTTATTTATAAAAAAAAGTTAAAAAAAAAAATGTTTCAATTCAATAAAAAGAAAGATTTTAAATATTTAAAGCCAATTAAGAAGCCAATTATCATAGTCTATTCATTTCATTAATTATTATAGAAATAACTTATGACTTGACCATATCTATTTTTGTATGAATGTCAAATTGTGGTTTTTCTGAGCTGAAGCCTTTTTTGTTTTGTAAAATAAAATAAGTACCTACCCTAGCTTATTTTATGCTTTATGTTTATGTACTACCTAAAACATTTTTTATTATAAGGGTACGGCAAAAAATTGTACCAAAAATGCGGCTAATGCAAATTTCACGTGTTATAAGTTTATAATTATAAATATAAATAAAAAAATTATTTAGAATTTTTCGAAAATCAAAATAACATAACATTCGAATCGAATCTTTTTATTTTTAACTATTTTTAATTTTAATTGTTTAATATCAATTAAATTATAATTACAGCTACATTTTTACAATCACCTGTTGCTTCACCACCTGGTTTTTACAACAATGCCTTTTTTTATCCGAAAAAAGACGAGCCGCCTGACCAGTTCATTTGCCTCTGAATCAGGTACAAAAAAACCAAGAAATGGTGTATCCAAACCGGTCCATAAAAATGCCAAAAAAGGTCAAGGTCAGGGGAGAAGAGGTGGTGCCAGGGCCGGGAAAAGGTTATCCGAGAATGAGATCAAGAAATTGGCTCAAAAAAGGGTCAAAATTGACAAGAATGAGGAGATTGAGAGTAGCGAGTCTGAATCAGATCTAGAGATGGACCGACCTGGTAAATTGGACCAGTTTCAAAAAGATCAGCAACAGCCAGCAGATGAGTATTCTGATGATGATGGTGACCATGGTGTGCATGAGACAGCTCAAGAAAAGAAATTAAGACTGGCTAAAATTTACCTAGAGGAGATAGCTCGTGAAGAGAGGGATAGACGTGAGAAAAATGATGTTGACAATGATGAAGAATTTAACAATAATTTGGATGACAGGGTTGGCCAAAGGCTTCATGAAGATGTTCTAGAACAAGAGGGAAGACTTCGTAAGGAAATCGCATGTCGGATGAGCCCAGACTTGTCATCAATGTCTATATTGACCTGCTCAAAATATCTTAAGAGATCTGTCACCTGCCTTTGTATATCACCTGATGACCAATTCATTTATTCTGGATCTAAGGACTGTGTCCTAATTAAATGGTCAGTTGTTGATGGTAAAAAAATAGGACTTGTTAAAAAGAAGGAGATATTATCGAAGAGGAAGAAAAGACGGGAAGAGTCACTTAAAAAGAAGGGTTCTACCAATTCTAAAGAAGATCCAAATTTGGTCCATTCGTCAACTATTACAGCTATTGCTATTTCATCTGATGGTAAATTTCTTGCTACTGGTGATGAGGATAATAAAATTGCCATTTGGAATCCTGATAATTTACAAAAAATCCATATCTTTACGGGTAAGTAAGATCTTATCATAATTTAATCTATCATTCATTCATAAAGCATATAATATTTATTTATTGAACAAACATTCATGTTATTTATATAATGTATTTTTATTATATTAAAAGGTCATCGTGGTGCAATCCGTGGGCTAGCTTTTAGAAAGAAGACACATACACTTTATTCAGCCTCAGATGACAAATCAGTTAGGATCTGGTCGCTTGATGAAATGAGCTATGTTGAAACACTTTTTGGTCATCAAGATGCAGTAAAGATAACTAATTTTCTTTTACCTTAATAAATACCTAGTTCAATTAGGTATAAAAAAACTAAAATCCTACCTATTATTATATTTTTTATTTTAGGTAACTTGTATTGATGCATTAACTCGTGAGAGATGTATAACTGGTGGTGGTCGAGATAATACTATTCGTGTAAGATAATACTATCTAATTTATTAAAGAGCTAATCTTCAGCTCAAAAATTTATGTTAGTTTCTCAAATAAGTAGAAAATTGAGGGGAAAGATATTACTTAGAACTGAATTAAATTATGGACGATAATTATTTTTATTCAATAAGCTACAGTCAGTTACAGAAGTATTCCATTTATTCAATTGAACTCTGAACATAAAATATACATACAATTGCTTGGCAAGTGATCTTTCAGAGCTGATTGAATACTGTAGACTGTAAAATGTAGACCTTCTTGTGTAGAGCATATAGAATAACATTTTTTATTTTGTCTCCTATTTATAGGTATGGAAAATTGTAGAAGAATCCCAGCTTGTTTATAACGGACATTATAATGGCTCAATCGACTCAATAAAATTAATTAACGAAGAAAGTTTTGTATCAGCAGGAGACGATGGGTCAATTTCAACTTGGAATGTAAATAGAAAAAAACCTTTATTCACCTTAAATCAAGCTCATGGACTACAAGAAGAACAATCTTCAATTCCCACTACAATTAAAGAAACAGATACTAAAGAAGAAGGTCATTTAAAATCTAATCAATCACAATTACCACCACCACCACCAAGATGGATATCAGCATTAACTACTTTGCCAAATACCGATTTATTCGCCTCTGGTTCTTCCGACGGTTTTATTCGATTTTGGAAATGTGGTGAAAGATTTAAATCGCTTGACCCTATGTTTCAAGTCCCCTGTCAAGGTTGGATAAATTGTTTAGAATTTTCACATAATATCGTAGGGACTGGTTCTGCAGTTTGTAAAGGTTTTATCATTGCTGGGATTGGGAAAGAACATAGGTTAGGTAGATGGTTTGATAATATTAAAGATGTTAAACAATCAATAGTAATTATTCCTTTAGTACCTAATAATACATCTACTGTAGAAGAAACTTAAGATCAACATTGACTAATTAGCTAAACCTAAATTTTATAAAATCAATTTATATTCTTCTATCTAAACTCTAAACATACTAGATATTTATACTACTTGAGCTTAAGAAAGAAACCTTTTTATTTACTATATTTTTACCTTATTTATTTTATGGATTATTTTTATGAAAAAAGAGTAAATAAAGTTAATTTATAAGTTTAATATTATAAACTACTGCAAAACATGATCAAATAATTCCTATTACACAAACATTACATTTTATTTAAATCACATTTTAAAACTTTTAATATTGATAATAAGTAATATTTAAATAATTTATTAGATAAGCCTTAAGATAAGTAAATTAAAAGCAAGATGATTCTGACAGATAGAAAATTATTCATGATTCTTTATCTTTTATACATTCATATTCATCATATATTATTATATTCTCTTGTTCATATAATATTATTTATGTAAATGTAAATAGTAACGTAATGTAGTCGGTATGTAAGGTAGGTAAGTGTAAGTAAGTAGGTATTTACAGTTTTAAACTTAAACATAACAAAATATGTATTTACTATTTACCTACCTTAACTTTAAACCCGCAATTTTGAGGTGTAAAAAATTGGTGTCATTTCTAGAACTTATTTGATTGACATTCAGCCTGTTACACTTACATATTACATTACATACATAGGTTATTAATTAATTAATTAAACTACTTGACACTTCACTTGGAATACCTACTAATAGTAAGGTACTTTAAACCAGTGGTTGCGTTGCGGTTGGATTGGAGCCAATCTCTTACATAACCTCAAGAAAGGACTCCCTATCGAAATGAGTCGTTATTTTATAGCCTGGCTCTGGCTGTCATGTCATTGCATAAGTCTAAAATAACGCAAATTATAAAATTGTACCTAGCTACTACATCATTCAAAGTCAGGACTAGGACCAGGATTCAATACTCTTTAATTATTATTATTAATTACTAGAAATATTCCCGTGATATATATCACGGTCTAGTTTTAGCAGATAAGAAAGCTTTAATTTAATTTTATTTATTTA
>JAQIXA010003375.1:0-14276 GCA_034699045.1 Nanhermannia cf. coronata Gr-Ori-00579
AACGTTTCTCAATCTCAGCGATTAGAAACTCATTATAATGCACCATTTTTAAGCCTAATTTTTCTAATCTTGGTATCTGGAAATGTATTCACACAATTGGAACAGAAAATTCTAGAAAATTTACATACTCGACGAGATAAACCGATATTTATTGGACCAGAAATTACTATTTTGAGCCTTTTAAATGAGAACTGGTTCCAAAAATTGGGATTCAAGATTGCCTATTCTCATGATAGTGAATTTATATGGGTTAACCCATATTCTTGGAATGGCGGGAAAATGGATAAAATTCAAAAATTGACCGATAGGTCACTGTGGGGTCATCCATTTATGGGTCAAATGCTCCGAGGTCGAAATTTAAAAGGAAGTGGATTTGAAGCTCCTCCATTTTTTTTCAAAAAAGAACTAAAAAATGCCAAAGCCCATGTGGATGGGTCACTTCTTAGGGTTATGAAGATTTTTGGACAAAAATTCAATTTTACTTTTGAGTCACATCATGTTGGACATCAATTTGGAAAAAGACACAAAAATGGGAGTTTTGAAGGATTTGTAGCCACTTTGACTTATCCTGAGCGAGGTTTCGATTTTGGATTTTTAGCTGGATATTTTGCAAGTTTTCATGGACATATTGAAAGGCCATCTTATGGTCAAATTATTTATTCAAATAGATTACTTTTCATTACCCAACATGGGGATAGTTTATTTCCATGGTATGCCTTTATGACCCCGTTTGAGTTGCATGTTTGGCTATGGACCTTTTTGATGTTTTGGACTATTGCTTTTGTCCAATCAATGTCCATGTATTTGAGATCAAATAATGAGCAAATTATTTTGGATTCTGGAACTTTTCGGCCCTTTGTAAGTAATTTAATCTACCATTTGTAATAATTATGCTAATTATTATACTGCTACTATAATTACTACTCGTAGCCGTAATAAAGCTTCATAATTTCCTAAAATACCATTTTATTAATCTGCATAATTCCAGTAAGGTTATATAAACAGAATATTTATTCAATTTACTAGTTTAATTTTGTACCTATATTAAATAGTCAAAAAATATCTATAAAAATGACATTTTAGACAAAATTTACTTGATTTGTAAACTTAAAATTGATTTTTATCCCTGAATATTTAGATATTTTTGATAAAAAAATTTAAATTCTGACTTGTATCAAAATAAGAAATTTTCAAGCATTTTCCTTATTTTTTTAAGTATTTTGATCCAAAATATAATATTAGATAGCTTAGCTAGGGCTCCAGATATCTATCTGGAGTCCCAGATACAAAATTTTCTACAATTAGTAGGAGAGCTATTTTATAATAATTCTATCTAATTATTCAAAAATTTGATTTGATTCTTTAAGGAAAAGATAACTTTTAGACTTTGAGAATATCCGTATTTTTTATAATTTAGACTAAAAATTGAAATATTTTTAAACTGGATTTTTAATTTTTTTAGGCATTAGTAATGGAACAAGGTGTTCAAAACATCCCGGAAGGAATCCGAATATTCTCAATGCTTCTACTTCTATCAACTCTAGTTCTAGGGACTGGATATAAGTGTACTCTAAGGGCCAATCTATCATTTCCTCGCCAAACCTCAGTACCTCAAACATTTTCCCAACTTCAAGAATATCCTCAGTATGAAATAAATTTCCTCATAATTGGACTAGAGAAGCAATTGGCTCAAGCTAATGCTAATTTTCGTCGACTTGAATCTCGAATCAAATTTTTAGAAAAATCCAACATACCACTCGTCATCAAAAATGCATTCTTAAATAAGGAAAAAAATGCTTTAATCTTCTGGGAGAAATTTTTCAAAGCTAATATTGCACGTAGAATCATGTTAAATGAGAATTTCTCGCCTTTTTTATGGTCAAAAGAACATTTATACTCGATTAATGTAGGATTTGGCCTTACGAAAGGCTCAATTTTTGCTGATTCTTTTTCATTACTTGTGTATGGTGGACAGGAATTTGGAATTTATCAGAAATATGAGGATATTTTAAATAGAGATTTGATTAAAGAGGGTAAAGAGACACTTATGAGTCAAAATCATAGTCATAATATTGAAAATAATGATATTTTATCAAAATTACAAAATTTGCAATATTTTGACAAATTTGAAAGAAAGCCTTTGAATTTGGAAAATGTCAAAATGGTTTTACTTTTAGTGCCAATTGGAGCCATTTTATCAAGTTTATTTTACCTTTTTGAAATTTTTTATTTTAGAGGCTTTTGATTAACAGCTTCCATCAAATTACAGATATATGTAATTTACTCTAAAAATTACTTTATTATATTTCAATTATGCTATTCTAGCTTTATTAAATGCTTAAAATATTATAAGATCATGATGAGGTATCTACTTTTTGAATTATATAATGAGCTATTCAAAAGACAAAATCTTAAAAAATTGCAAAAGCAAGAAATCTAAAAGTAAACTCTGAAAAACATCGTCTCAAAATTTTCAAAATGCTTGGATTTTGATCGAATTTTGATTTTTTAAGTAAATAACAGTTTCGCCGAAGGATTTCTATACCTGTACATAGATATTTGACCTATTCAATTTTCGAGGTTTTGATTTCAATTTTTTGAAATATTAATGTAAATCAAGGGTTTGAAACAAAAAAATCAGAGGGAAATATCAGTACCCTAATATATCGAAAATATCGAGGAAAAATTGTGTAATTTCCTTCTAGTCGAGGATAACTATCAAAAAATTAGAAAAAAAATCTAATATTTTGAGCTACATGACTAATTTACTTTAGGGCATCTTGTATAAACTTAAAAACATTTTACAATTAAAAATCTATTTTCAAAATCTTAAGACACAATTGAATTTAACTATTAATTTAACTAATATAGTAGCTTTTATTCAATTACTACATATTTTACACTATTTAGGCATAATAATCTTTTATAATGTGATTTCATAAATTTATGAATATTATGCAAATAAACCAATTAAAATTTTTATGTTGACAATGTTTTTGTTTAGTTTCACTTATTCGCAACCAATTAGAGCCAAAAGACAATCTCGATAATCCCCAGTAGTCGCATCAGATACAGCCAAGTACAAGGATTTATTGTAAAGTTTTTTGAATTCCTTTTTGATATCTCCCAAATCAATTTCTGATCTTGAAGCAATCAACCGAATCAAGTTTGAGTCTGCAGTTCCAATGAATTTAATAGCTCTCATAATCCTTTCAGCAAAAAATACTGATTGACCATCACAGCATTTGACTATTAAAAATTAAAATTTCTAGATTAAAAATATCGTAATATCAAGATATAATTAGCTATTTAGGTCGATATACAGAGTGTTTTCTTTAAAGATTCTACGACATTATAATAAGCAAACTATGTTAATTTCTAAATGTGAAACGTCAAAAAAATCACAATTTTGAGATTTTGGTTTGATTAAAATTTTAAAATACATAAATCTTAAATGGAAGGCCCTTTCTTGATATTAATTTCTGTATTCTCCTATTATTTTTCAATTTAAAATCTTAGATTTTTACCCATTTGATTGTTTTACAGTATCTCATAATTCAAAATTGAAACTTGAGATGAGAATATCTCTATTATACCGATAGGTTTAATTCATTTGGATTTTTCAGTTTTTACCAACATCAAAATTGTGAATTTGAATCAAATCGTTAAATTTTAAAGTTTCTAATTAGAGTTATGCTAATTTAAGCTATGTTTTGAACTTTTTGATTTACAATTTTTTTAAACTAGTCCGTTTAACTCTCAAATTATAGGTATAAGTATTATAAATTGATTTACCAATGGCCAAACAAGCATCTTCAAAATGTCCAGATAATTCTGATTTAATAGCCTGCTCAAAAGTTTTCTTGCCCTGCATATTGTAGTTTTCAATCACTTGCTTCAATGTCTTGAATGCCAACCGAGTCAAAAGGTCAATGAAAACATCTTCGTCTGTTCCCAATTTACCCTCACCTATATATTTATAAAATAAATAAATCCTCAAAATTGGAAATTTTGAAAATTGTATAAATTACTCACCAGCATTGTAAAGTTTGCAAGACATATCCTTAATATCAGCTTCATTATACACAATTTTGTGAACTTCACGACAACCCTAAATCAAATTTTAACAAAAAATGTAATACATGGAGGACTTGAATGTAATTACAAACTTACAGATAAAACTTTCAATAAGAGTTTTTCATAATTTCCACTGGTATCTTTTGCAACATCATCTTTGATATCTCGTTCATATAGCTTCTTGTATGTGTCACTGATGATCTGGATAGTCTTATTGTCAAATGGACAGAGCATCTAAAAGCAAAAATAATAATTAAACTATGTAATTTCCTCTGTCATTGAGTAAAATTTGCGATATTTTCAAAATTTTGAAAGAAATTTCGAATTTTTAAAGATCTAACCTATGTGTACTTACCATTAGGTATTTTATAATTTTAGAAAGATTACTCTTACTATACCTCAATTAGGACATCATCACTGGTCCCCGGCCTATCCATAGCATCATGAAGTTCTTTAGCAAAATATTCCTCAAGGGGCAACAATAGAGCTGTAATCAATTTCTCCAATTTTCGATCCAAAACAGCTTGCAATTCTTTTATTAAATCCTAAAACAAATTTTTTTATAAAATTTCTCAAAATTTCGATCATTATTCAGGTTTTTCAATTTTCAATCTTGAAAATACCTTATCCTTTCCTTGACAAAACTTGACCAAGTCAATTCTCTGGTTCAGGCTTCTTTCAGTCAAAATTTTGATAATTTTTGGCTTGTCTTTTGCCTCAATTGCCTGAAGTAGGAGTTGTGAGTCCCTTCCAATATTAAAGTCCTTCATGGCTACAACAGTTGGATCCTAAATATTCAATAAAAAAATTACCTTCTCAAATATGTACATACTTGTATAATCTCTCGTTTATTCATTAGGAAGGTCTGAAATACCAAATTTTGACAACTCAGATTCTTATCTAACTTCTAAATTTTTAAAATAAAGTCAAACTTGGTATTTTAGAGCTGAATTAAGGATAACAAGACTATGTAACTTACGTAAGTTGCCATTTTTTTCTCTATTTTTTTACTTTCTGGTCTGGATTCGATGAAATTCAGATGTGATCTGACTTGATCTGCCCGAATTTTATCTCACTTTACTTGAGTGCCACTAGTGAATCATATCCTTTTTTAAACTTATGATTAGTTCTGTCAAAAGAGGATATGATTCAATATGTAATTGTCTTTTAACCATCAGAATTTTAAAATACATTAGTAATATACCATTTACCTGAATATAAAATTATCTTTTATCAGTTAAAAGCCTTTCCCCCTTTACCATTAAAAAAATGGTTATTTTATCTGACAGATTATTTTATGAGTTGATGAGTTGATATGAGCGTTAAAATTTTAGGATGCTTAGTTTAGGTATTTCAATTTTAATAAATAACATGTAAAATATGCATGACTTCATAGGGCAAAGTTTTGTAAATTTTTCCATAATATTTTCAAGCTTATCTAATAGAATTTAAAATGATAATTATCTACTGTGTACAAGTTACAAGTAATTAATTTTCAAAAAAAAATAACTCCCTAAATTGCTGATAAAAGATTTTTAGATTAAAAATAAACACATGATATAATGTTCAACAATTATCTAAACCATATACTAACTTAAAATACTAACCTTAGGTAATTGTTATTACATTGATTATATGCCATATGTAGTTATTCAGCTCCGGTTTCGGCATTGAGATATTCCTAGATTGCCGAAAATTTTCAAAAAACCTTAAATATTTGTGTATGATCATATAGCCTAGGGCCTAGATGACTGTTCTGTATTGAGGTACTAACCATGCATAAGGTTGTAGGTGTTTTTACCAACATGCAGAATCACCTGTATTTTGTATTCATTTAAGTATCAATATGCTTTTAAAAGACATCTTCCAAATTAATTAATTTGGACCCAATTTTACTATTTTATTCCAATTCAAAATCAATTCAACAAATAAATTACATTCATAAATAGACTTGCAATTTTGTAAAATCTTTATAGGTAGGTAATACAGATTAGAGATGTAATTTATTGCCATCCACCCCAACCTAAAAAATTTTTCAAAAAAATTTAGCAATTTTCTAAGAAATGTCCGAAATATTGAAATTTTACCTCCTCTACGTCTATACCCTCCAAAACCTCTCCAGCCTGTTTTAAAAACATAATTTTATATTAGAAGGTACTTGCTTATATTTTTATGGATTCTATTTTTGTTACCGTATCCAAAAAATTGACCGTGTCCGTGAGGGCCGAATGCGTATCCACCTATTTATAATAGAATTAAAGTAAAAATTTTCAAAAATCAATGGTATAATTATTAATAATTTACCGAATCCACCGCCATTTCCTGGAAATCCGGACCATCCTTGCCATCCACCCCATCCATGTCCATGATGTTGATGATGACCATGACCTAAAATAAAAATTTACAATTATTGTTATAGTTCTTTCAATCTATAAAGTAATTTATATAGTCCAGTATAATATGCAAAGGATGTCTAAAAGGATGATCGTAAAAATTTTCCAAAATTCACAGGTTTTAAAAATATCATGGTTTTCAGGGCCTCTAAATTTAATAGGATATCTGACATTTCTGACAGTTTCTAAATTCGGCAATGTGATTTCTTATGGATCTTTGCCGCACTTTCTGAGGTGTAAAATCATAGTGTTTTGAAAACTATGAAATTATATTCTAATTTTGAATACTTTATTGACATGTCACAGTAATTAATGGAAGATTCAAATACCAATGTTAAAATGAAAAATTCTTACCACCCCATCCTCCGAAAATTCGATGTCTCCGATTTCCAGATACAACTTTTTGCATTGTTGGTCTAACTGCTGGTCGACGAACAACCTAATTATAATAAATAATCTCATTTAATAAAAATAATTATATAATTAATGTTAATATGTATTACTTGTGGTCTCATTTGTCCCCAGTCAAAAGGTCTCATTTGATATCGATTAATTTGTTCTTGAGCATAAGGGCTATATGGGCCTGAATAAGAAGAGGATCTTCTTTTTGGAACCATCATATAAATCTACAAGTCAAGTAGCATATACATGTAAGAAAAAATGCAGAATAATTTTGTATAATTTATCGAAAACTAACCTGTACAGGAACTGGTTCATATTCAATCTCTGGTTCTTGATAATTCCATCTCATAATATTACCATCAGTGCAAATGGCAAATGCACATAGTGCAATCGCAAAAAACTGTAATATCAAAAAGAAAATCCAATTCAAAATCAAAACAAGAAAACTCCAACATACATATTACCTACCTATAGGTAGACTTTATAGATAACTGTATACTAGGTATGTTTTAGTCTTTATCTAAGCAGTCAATCTCCCTCAATATGAATCGGTCCAAATTTTTGATTTTTATCAGACCCATATAGTTTTAAATATAAATAACGTATTCAAAAATTTGAAGAAAAAAACCGAAAAAATTTAAATTTTTATTGAAAAACTCCATTTCAATATATTGAATATGCTTAGAATGCGTAGATTAGGGATAATTTGAGTAGGATTTTGAAATTTTGACAACCTATTTTTGGATGTACAAGTTGTCATTCTGAATTTTTTAAATCTTTATATATCTAGGTAGGTAGGATATCTTAAAATTCTGGGCTTTTACCATGTAAAACTTTAAAGGCCCAAAAGTAAAAGGTTATTTGAAACCGAAGATATCCTTTCAGGTCAAAAAATCTATCCAAACGATAAAATTTCCCCAATCCTACCCATCTTTAAGTTTGGTAGTGTAGTACAAGCTATTTTATATTTTAAATAAGATAAAAAAATCGATAATTATTTTGATTTTGATTCAAATCTTACCAAAATTTTGTCCATTTTTTATTTAAAATTTGACTATACCCCTCAAAAACTCTCAAGTCTTTCCAGTTTCACCCTCAAAAGTGAAATGAACTCGATTTTGAACTTTTGCATCTCCGTATGCAGATCATCTGTTAAAAAAATTCAAGGTCTGCGGGGCCTTTGAACGAGAAACTGGAAAATTTGGGTAGAAAAAAAAATCAAGATTACAGTCATTATCATTAAAAGTAGGTATAGCGGAATTGAAGAGTTAAACTCCAGTCTTTTTTGATTATTTCGATTTTATTAACTTGCCACTATAACAAGTTTATCCCAAAAAATTTGTTAGATAGACAAGAAAAACTTGTTCTGTCAAGATTTAAGATATCTAATTGACATGATCAAAATGTACGAGAGCAAATGTCGATTTTTTTGCATCTATTGTATCGTACTAGTCATTAGTTCATTTCATTTATTTCAAAAAAATTTTGCATAAATTTTGCTGATGATTTAAAAGAAACACTTGTGCATGAAAAAAGCCTGGATTTTTATCAATTTTTTTAAAACTTCATTTATTGTTCAGAATTGACACATTTCAAATTTAAAATCCTTTAAAATCTCATAAATATCTGTACATTTTTAAAAGTACATATCTAAATTATATTATAAATTTTTTATAAGTAGCTACCCAGCTATGTAGGTTTAAGTTTGTTCTATTTGAGAATTTATTAGTCATTTTTCCTCGTTTTTTTGAATTCTGATTTTTTCATATTTAAATAAAAAGCATGTATTGTATAAATGCTAAATATTATCATTAATTGTAAATGCTTTTAGGGTTAAATGATCTTTAGGTATAAAAACTAGATTTTGAAAATAAAATCCGAGCTTTAGGACCTACCTATCTAACTACATGTACTTTGTTGGCAGGAGTTGTAATTTATAAGATCGGACTGGAAACTTGAGTTGTATACAATTTGTAAAAAAAATTAAGACTCATGTAGGCACTTTTTTATGCATTATCAAATTACAATGATAAATTAATTTTTTTTATTACAATAAATAATACCTATTATGTAGTCGTATGTACAATGTATGTACATACCTACTACATAAATACTTTGTACATACATACCTGCATATTTAATGTACCTACCTGTAATTCTTAGAACAAGGTATGTAACATTTTAATTATTTCGACTGGACATAATTTTAAAGGATGTTAAATTATATCTATTTAATTTATACTTTAATATAAGGCATGTCTTGTAGAATAAACTTTCAAGTTATATTAAACTAAAAATTTGTAGGTAGGGTTAGAATTGGGATATTTTTTCTAACCTAGGTACATCCTAAGATGATTATCATAAAAATGCTAAAATATCAGAAAAATTCTTTACATTCCCTTACCTAACTAAATTTCTTGAAAAAAAAACTTTAATTTTATACGAATATATATATCATATGTACGCAAATTAATTATGCAGAAATTACAGTATCTAATAGGTATAAGACATAAGACAATATGTAATTTAAGTATAAGCAGGGTTGTAAAAATGCTGCAATTTTTGATTTCTTTACAAAATATAATGTAGCCAAATAAATTTTAGCTATTGTACTGAAGACCTGGTCAGCTGAGCGAAAAACTGAGGGTTCTTAAATTCGGCAACGAAAAAAAATCCGGACCGAACGGACTGAACGGGAATTTTATGTTAAGACAGTTTATGGGTAAATCGACCTCGACGATTCCGAATCCGACATCCGTTTGACCGAAAAGTGACCTCATTTTGCTCATTTTCAGGTCAGGTATTATTGTACAAATTTTTTGATTCTTTTGCAAGTAGTCTCAATTTTTAGAATTTGTTCTGTTCTTAAATCCGGGTTTTACCTTACCCTGGTTATTAAGTGTTTTTTAACTTCCTTATTGGTAGCATTTTAATAAATATAAATTCCAAGAATTATGTTTTATTACGTGGATTCGATATTTTCAATTGAACACTATGCAGTTAATGTCATTAAAAGGTCATCCTTTGAAAGACAGTCATAATAATTTCTTGACAATATTCAAAATTTCTAACCATATTGGATCATAAATTACAATAAAGTATCAGGATGGTGTTCCTAAATATATTTGCATTTATTTCAGCAATTGTTCTTTTAGAGAATATTTCATCTGTCTTAAGTGACAATGAGTCCATGACCAAATCGATGAAAGAACAATTCGAGAAATTGAAGGAAGTTTTCCCCAAATCTATTAAATTGGATGAGATGAATCTAAAAGCAGATGGTGTCGATTGCAAATTGAAGTAATTACTTTGTATTTATTAATTTACTAGTGTACATATTGTAGGGCAGATCGGGAATAAATTTAACAATAAGCTCTCTGTTTCTATTTTTTATTAAATTATTTTAAAATTCTTTAATGACAATTTATAGAGTACATGGAAAACAGAAATCGATATAAAGTCTGTTACATTTATACCTGATTTGCCCTACTTTTACCATCTTGGAAATAGCCTTTTTTGAAACACTATTTTCCAATACAATACTTAAGATAAGTTAGTTATTAATTAGGGATAGTTCGGAAAATTTTTCATCTGAATTACTGTTGTTTTCAAATGAACCATATCTAGAAATTGTCAATATATTTTCAAATAAATTTTCTTGCAAAATAACAACTGTAGGTTCATCTGAAATCTGAGTCTATCCAAATTTTTGAAATATCTTTTCGAATAATTTCTAATCTATCTATTTCTAAGATTTTAAAAAGATTCTATTGACTGATTGTTTTACATTAATTTGAAAAAGAAATCTAGATGTATCAGGATTAGGTGATGTCACAATTGAAAAAATTGATTTTACCGACAAACCCTCGATTGACATCATTATGATCAGTAAGGAATTAAAAACATCTGGTGATTATACTGCTTCAGGAAAGTTGGATGTAAGTATTACATATAACTACTACATACTACATACTTACGATTAGTGTAGGTATAATAATTTTTTAGTATTATTATTACTTCAATTTTTCAATTTTTCAATTCTTGTTTTCGCTCATTTGATTTGGTAACATTAAGCTATCTTGATTTGATTTGACTTAATTTTTGATTGTAGGACAACAAATACAAAAACCAACTCATACAACGACAACTGATACAAAATATAAATGATATAGAATCGGACCATTTTAAACAGTTTTTCTAAAATACCTGACTATTTTAGAATAGACAAAAATATTTGTAAAATATTTACAAATGCTGATATATATTTCGATTTGTTTAGAGATTATTGAAAGTTTGTATAATATATTTATGTACCTTCAAATGTACAAAAATGTTTAAAATGGTCAGATTCTATGGTATATCATTTATATTTTGTATCAGTTGTCGTTGGATGAGTTGGTTTTTGTATCTGTTGTCGGAGTACCTGATTTTTTGATTCTATAGGGTAAGGAGATTAAAGGTTCAGGTGCTGTTACTGCCAAAGTGAAAGACTTCAAATCTCAAATTTATATCGAATTTAGCGATAAAACCATTAGTAAATTGGATTACAAAATCCTCACCAAAGATGGAGATAAAGTAGACCTAAATATGGAAGGGTTGGAACTCGATGGCAAAAAGCTTGAAAAAGAAGAGATGAAGAAATTAATTCCCCTATTTGCGACTATTTTTGAACAAGATAGTATAAAGGCGTCTATTGCGAAGGAAATGCAAAAATTCTTAGATGATGTCATAAGTGTAAGTTTACAAAAATTTAATTTTTATTGAAAATGAGTGGGAATCGGGCTATAATGCTAGTCATGTTTGTCTGTCTGTTCGTTTTTTTATCGGTCTAATCGATAATATCGGTCCGATATTAGAAACTTATACAGTATATATGTACTACGAGTAAACCATAAGTACGATACGAGGTACCTAATTATTTTTTTTTATTAAATTTTATTTAGAAACTTATGGGCTGAAAGAAAAGAAGTTTAAAAATGGAAAGATCTTTATTTTATTATATTATTAACAGCTTATTAACCTATTTAGTTGTGTAATTTATTAATTAATTTGAAAAATTATAATTTTATATGTTTTGAATTTTATGTGTTAAAATCATTTGATCTGTAAACTAGAATTTATATGCAAATACAATTCCAAATAAAAATATCTCAAAAAATTTCATAAACTATTTTAAAATTAACGATATTACGAGCACTATTGTTATTTTAGATTAATAAAATAAACATTTGGCTATTTATTGGTCTTCTTAATTTTAAAATTACCTAATAATTTTGTGAATTTCCATAAGGATTCCTATATGGTATAACCCTTGGGGTAGTTGGAGAATATTTCACCGATGGATGCTCCCCTGTTTCAGAATAATGAGTTTGTCTTGGTGGTGGCGGTTTTTCAAAATTGACCTTAACTTCGGTCATAGAGTCTGTTTTCGGAGGTCTTTGAGTTGCCACATCAGCCATAACATCAGGCTTCTTGACCCAGACATTGATTTTCTGTTTAGTTGTACTTCCTTTGAAATGAGCATTTATATTCTCTTTGATTTTATAATTGGGTACTTTGATGTCAATGTCTCTCGTTTCTCCTGGGATCTTGAGCCAAAGGTCATGGGTTTCTTTTATAGTCATATCTTCAGGATTTATACCATCTTCACAGGAGAAATAAAGCCGATTCTCATTCGTTTTGTCAGGTTTTAAACTGCACATGTGACCTGGTCCTGGATAGCTGGCTTCGTCTAATTTAATATAGATATTTTTAAAACAATATTTTATAAATTGAAATAATTAAGGCCTTTGATACATACATGCAAAGTCTAAATTCTGACACATGTTACCAATGGCCTTTTTTACTTCAGCAGATGAGGACGAGGTCTCTTTATAAATTTATAAATATTTTTTTCCGTAAATAGCTTTAAAATGTGCCTTCGAACATAATAAAAAAAGTTTCAAGTCTCTACGTGGAGTACTTAAAGAGATCTCATCCTCATCGGTGGAAGTAAAAAGGCCATTTAGTAACCTGTGTCAGAATTTAGAATTGATGTGTATGTAAGAATAGCCTTGGCCTTAACAACACCTAAAGTGTCTAATTATTAGTACAGAAACTACATAATCATAATCATAAGTAACCATTAAGGTTCAGATTTTTGAAAATTATTTTTCTTTGATTTGTGATTTCGAGTTTTTTAAGAACTTGAGATAGGTATTTTGAAAATATAAATGTTTTTATTGTATTAAATTACTGTCAGGAGGACCCATGGTTGTCGAACTATCCCAGCCATAATTCATAATTCTCCTCCTATTTGTATTTCCATTTGGATTTGGATTTTCATAAGTTGAACTTGGTGATTGAACAATAAATTCATTTGATGATTCAGCTACATTTGGATTATTATAAGTATTGGTATTTTGATAATTACTAGCTTGAAATCTTTGCATGGATTGCCACATTCTCAAAAGTTGGTCAAAATCTTGAGGATATTCTCGCTTTTTGACCTCAGCTTTTCCATTCTGATCATTTTGAAAATTTTGGAGATTTTGAACATTTGTGTGAATTTGAGTTTGAGCAGCAGGTTGTTGAATTTTTGGATAATTATTGTAAGGATTTGGAACTGGGTTCCATTCAGTTTGACATGCGAAATTTGTAGAAAAAATTGAGAATAATAGAGAAAGTAGCTAAAATACCAAAAATTACCATTAAAGTATATCTACAGTATAGAAACTCTAAAATTAATAATATTTTGTAAATTTTCTTACCTGAATTCGAGTCTTCATATTGAAGCTTGAAACTTTTTTTAATTGATTTATAATTTAAGAAATAAATCATTTTATCTTAGAGTTTGACTATTTATACGAAAATATTTGGCTTAGACTTAGACGCATGATATCTACAAATTTTAGCACCTAAAAAATTGATTTCTAATTGTTCATTGAAAATTTCAAAAGTAAAAGTTTATAATATAGGTAGCATCTTTTTTGTACTCTTATCTTATACATCCTACCTTTATCACTATTATTAGTATTAAGTATCAAGTATCACTAGGTAATATGTGAATGCCCCCTAATCCATATGTCATCATGAATATTATTATTTATGACAAATCTTTTTATTTAACGTATAAGATACAGTATAAGTATCTGATCTATTATACCTACATACCTTTTTGATCTGAAATATAATGTAAAGCGCATTTTACTATTTATAAAATCTGATTTATAAAAAATTGACAAATTCAATAAAATATAGAAATTACCTCTATATAATACTATATCCATTATAAATTTATATAAATATGGATATTAGTTACTAAAATATCAATGTATATCATCTCTAGTTATTAGCCCGCACCCATTGAAAATGGGGAAAAAGGGCTATAGCGTTTGCCATGTCCGTCCGTCCGTCCGTCCGTCC
>JAQIXA010003376.1:0-14274 GCA_034699045.1 Nanhermannia cf. coronata Gr-Ori-00579
AAGTCGATTTTTCTTAAAACAGGCTAATATGGGGTATCCTACGAAAATTAGCTAAATTTCCGTCTATTTAGGCGAAATAAACAAAAAATTTTAACCATTTTTTGGAAATATTTTGGGGCTGTTACCCAACCAGTAAAGTCTTAATGGCTCCTAATAATTTAATAAAAAGATTTTTATCTCACTTAAAATAACCTAACCTAACCTAACCTAAATTACATAACCTAACCTAAATTACATAACCTAACCTAACCTAAATTACATAACCTAACCTAACCTAAATTACATAACCTAACATAAATTACATAACCTAACCTAACCTAAATTACATAACCTAACCTAACCTAAATTACATGACCTAACCTATATTACATAACCTAACCTAAATTACATAACCTAACCTAAATTACATAACCTAACATAACCTAAATTACATAACATAACCTAAATTACATAACCTAACCTAACCTAAATTACATAACCTAACCTAACTTAACATAGCCTGACCTAATTCAACCTAACCTAACCTTAATTTTAGCAATTAGGAAAATTAGCAAATGTTGAATGCTTATAAAAATTGACAGCTAGAAAATTTTCGAAAATGGAAAGAAATAAAATCAAAGCTTTTGCATTTGCAAGATACTCATTGTTACTATTTTTTAGGAAAAATCGATTTATTAGGAGTTGAAAATGCGATTTTTCTGAAGGATTTTTGATTACCAGAAAATTGTCAAAAAATGGTAATTTTTTTTGCCAAAATCGACTAAATAGGCGTCAATTTAGCTAACTATTACCATATACTTACTCGTATACCTACCTACCTTTCATTATTAGGTTCCTTATAGGAAAACCATTTTGCACCTCAGAAATCATAATTTTTACCAAAAACTTGAATTTAAAAAAAATGTTTTGTAGGGTACTCTATATTTCGAGAATATTTAATTTTTACTTTTGATATTAAAAATATTTTAAAATATTTTAAAAACTGTAATTTATTCTGTAATCTTAAGTAGGGTGACTAAACTAGAATGTTTGAGTTCTTTTTAAATACTGAAATATTGGAATTTTGTTTAGAAACTGAATTAAATGACATGGTCAATGAAGTGGACCAGGATGGAAACGGTACAATAGAGTTTAACGAATTTCTGCAAATGATGTCTCGAAAAATGAAGGACTCGGAAAGTGAAGAGGAACTGAGAGAAGCTTTCAAGTGAGATTTCTACACATCCTATTTTTTCAATTTTTAATAATACCTTGATATTATATCTAACATAATTCGATCTGTTAATTATTTCATTTATTAGAGTATTTGACAAGAATGGTGATGGATTCATTTCAAGCAACGAGCTCCGACATGTCATGACCAGCCTGGGAGAAAAACTTTCCGAGGAAGAAGTACTACTGATATATAAACCTAATTCCTAATCATATGATATTAATTTAATTTATAATTCCTATTCTTATTACAATATTGAAAATTAATATCGTTTAATTTTCCTTTATAAAGGTTGACGATATGATAAAAGAAGCGGATCTTGACGGAGATGGAAAAGTGAATTATTGTGAATTTGTCTCAATCCTTACATCGAAAAATTAGCACTTACTTTACTAAACGCTATCTGACTTACTAACTAATATAATATTTAAGTATATTTATGAAAACTTTTGACAATTCACAACCAATCTGGACTTATTTTTATGTATGTATTTGGCAACAAGAAATTTACATTTAAAAATAATCTACTAGATATAATATACATTAATCCTAAGTAGGGTATCCTACTTATAAATATAATATAAGTATATATTCTCTAAACCAATTCCACAATAAAGAAATTGCAGGTCACTAAACTAAAATCTAAATATAACTACTATAAACCTACATTATATTTATAAATATCGATTTTTTTTATTAAAAAAAGCTTATTAGAGATCGTTAATCTCTTTCAATATGTACTACATACCTATGTAATATTATCATAATTTATCTCTGATTTTCAAAAAATATGTCGGTATGTTAAAATTATTCTAATAATCAACTCGTCCTTAAAATAAGGCAAAAAAATCTTTAAAACGAACTCATCGCATTTCATACTTAATACTACATAATACATTTAGCTATTATAATAATACTAGGTATGTTTAATTATCTGCAGATAAATGATTGATGTCTGATAATTAGAAAGATAGGCAAAATAATCATTTTAAACACTGATAAAATAAGTATACAGATAATTAAATTAGTAAAAAATAATCCCCATTTCATATGTGTTTTGATTTTGAGAATGTATTAAAAATTAGAATATACATTCATTATGTATATTATATACTGTAGTATTGGTAGAGAGTAGAGATGTTGAATGCTTATAAAAATTGTATTTTCAAATATAAACTGTTTATAAAAAATTACCTAATTGATTTTGAATTTGAAATAAGTTACGTTATATTTTGCCTCAAACATCCAACTACTGATACTTACACACATAAGTAGGTGTTAAATTCGTATTATTCGTATTCTATCATATTTACAATTTACCTAACTAAGAAAATATTTTGTATACCAAAAGTACTAAAATGTAAAAAACTTAAATTGTCTAATTTAAATTATGATTAGGTAAGTTATAATATTTAAAGCATAATAGATACATAGTTATTTAAATACTAATATAAGTCTAAAGCTTTTTTGTATCTTTTATCTGATTACTGGACAAAAGATAAATGAGCTTTTTTGAATTATCGTTTATTGATTTCAAATTAAGTACGAATTCAAATCCGTCTTTCTTATCTACCTATCTCACATACACAAACTTTTCATTTTTTATAACTTTTATTTAAAACTAACTATTTAAATACTTACATTACAAACTAACTTTACACAAAACTGAAGGCAAAGAAAGCAGCGAGAGCTTTTTTAGTATGCCAAAAAATATATTTGATTTATTATATTACTTAATTATTACATTTATTACATACCTACTACTAATATTAAATACTTATTGAATAATTTGATTAACCGCAAGCGAAAAGTAGCTATTTTTAAGGGGTGTTTTAATCTGCCAAAATTGTCAAAATATTGGCTTTAATTACTATTATGTTAATACATAATATCATACTTAAAGAAATTAGGTAGATCAGGTAGATACTTAATAAATACTCATGTATAGAATTGAATATTAGTAAATTAAATCAGAAGAATACAATTTGCAAAAAAAAATGTCAAATCATTATTTAAGTTTGTATCAAACGAACCCTTAAAATTGGATGTATATTATATAATACGATCTGATATACTATACTGCACACCTGCGGTAATCCTATTTACACAAAATTACTAAATTTTAATCAACTTTACTAATCTAAATTATAATTTTTGTAGTTTACTGTATATCAAAAATTAAAATTAAATGCTAATATATGTGTGTATTTAAGTAATGTATTATATAAAATTAAGATTCTAATTTTCAAATAACAATGTGCCATGTGTTCATTTAGCATATTATTCTTTGTATTACTAATTTATACATACAATTAATCAAGTCCTTTATAAGGTTAAAAGTTACAGTATATTATATGAGATGAATGAACAGTTTTAGGAATGTGAATTAAATAATACGTACCTATAGATTACGTATATTATGACTATGTACTTTTCCAACTAAACTACTAATGTAATATTTCATTTTAAGCCTAATTAGCTAACAATGAGAGTTGGCTTTTTTGAATTATCTCGTTGTTAACTTACCAATTTCATTAGAACGAATTTAAAATAGTCAATTTTTATTAGCCCACATATTCGTACATAATACGGACTTACCCTAAATATAAATATTTTTCAAAATATTGGATTTAAATGACTAATTTATTTTATGATTATGCTATTACAGATACGATTAGGTGACTATCTAATATACTATTCTCTGATAAATTTTCTGATTTAAATTGGAAAAAGTTGGCTTGTTTAAACAAAGTCAGCTAGTTAAGTTAAGAAAGGGCAATAAAAATAATGTTTTTGAGATAAAGAAAATTTCAAGTCCTAAATTTAAAAGAATTTAAATGAATAAAATAATGTAGGTATGTATTTTAAGTGCTGGCACTTGAAAAGTGAACAAAAAACAATAATTGAATTATTCGAAATAATAATTTTAGGATAATTTAAAAAAGAATCAGAAAAAGTAAGTTTATTTCCCTCGTACAAGTATATCCTGTACCTTTATTTAACAAATGTTATACTAAACTTAAAACTTAATCAAGCAAAATTTTCGATAGAATTGTAATTTGATGATCAATTCATCAAAAGAATGCTTAATTAATTGGCTTAAACTTTTCAAAAAAATGTGACTGAAATGAAAATTGAAATATTTGTAGGATTATATATTACTAGCCATTGCAGAAAATATTGTTACATAACGAAACTAGCATAATGAATTAGCGGAAATGACATTAAGGGTAATATGGGCATTAGTAATTAGTATATTGACCACTTTGAGGATCTAAGCTAAAACCAAGGCTATCAAGAAAAAATTTCCTTTGCAATTTATCATTTTAGAACTTATTTTGGTAATATAAGTTTTGATTTTTGTCTAAAAATTATATTTTTAAAACAAAAAGGTATAATCTTCTAATAATAATATAGGAAATACTTGTATCTTAAGTACCCTACCCTAATACTAATGAATATGGCTGAAAATTAAAATTAAAGTACCTCCATAAAATAAAATAAAAATGCATTTTACTTTTACTATGTACGACTAACAATAAATTAGAACTTGTAAATTGAAAAAAATTACATGCACTCGCTCGACTCCTAAACTTAAAAGATTTTTTAAATTACAATAATGATATATCTGATTAAATATATAACGTTAGCTATTTGTAAATAATATGTATTTCTAATCAAAAAAATTTATCGCGTCCTTAAAAAAATATTATATTGATGATAATATTTTAATCAAATTGCTTTTTATTTAAAACAAAATTTCGAGAGAAAAAATCATAAGCACGAACCATTAATGCTAAAATTTCGCGTATAACTGTATTAAAGTATAAATGGGAAATTTTTCATTAAAATTGAAAAAGATTCACTATTAAAATCTAAGCTATACCTACCTTACATAAACATACATAAAATAAATTCAAATTATTAATTATTGTACCCTACTTACTTAAAATCAACGAGATGATCGAGTAATCATGTTACTACTCGTATTGTAAGCAACGAGATGAAATGCTTTCTTTGTTTTGATATTATATTGAAAAATTTATTTTTAAAATGATCTAAATAACATGTACTAATTTACTAATCTCAAGTTTTATTTGTCAATTTACTATTATTTTACAAGTACAACTATAAGATAATACAACTTTGTATTAGCTAATAAGAATAAAAATTAATAAGAATGGAAATTTTGAATGATTTGATAAAATAAGCGCCCATAAGAATAAAATTATGTTTGTTCTACTAAAAAATTGTTTGTCAAGAATTTAATTTAGAATGTCAATTTTGAAAAATTGACATTTACTTCGTGCTAATAAATCGAGTACATTTGTACTGAAAAATAATTACAAATTAATTTACCATTTCTTTTGACACTTTCTATCATTTTCAACAATATTTTTATCTAGGTAAATCTGAATAGATGCAAGCCTTTGACCTAGGCAGATCTGTTTTTCTGCTAGATTCTAGATACCTAGACTTTTAAAAAATTTAAATTGTATCTACAGGTACAAGTACAGGTAAATAAATATATTATCTATTACAGCTACTTAAAAAAATTAGCCTCTAATAAGACAAAGAGTAATGAGTAATCACTACAATAAAATAAATTGCTCAAATTAAAAGGTAAGGTGGATCATACAATACAAGTACAATAGTGCTATTTAGAATTTGAAATTATCAGTCATTTGGAAAAGTATATATTCAAATTAAATTTTTGATTCATTTTTATTAAAAATTATCAGATAGCTGCACGAATGTCTCAATTGGACATAGCTTAGAATTATATGTATTATTTGCAAGATCAAACCGAATGTTTGCATTACAAATCGTACATACAAGCTGTTATTGTTTTTTATTTATATTTTAAGTTATTTTTTGAATTTATCACAAGTACGAGTATAAATATGTACCTAATGTAGTCTACTTGTGATTAAATTATACCATAATTATACCGTTTGTAATATCTTTAAGCTTGTTATATCTGTATTTGTATCTGTTTGCAGTATCTGGTATAGAGTCAAACATGAAAAGGTATACTGACTTCGACTACGAAATCTAATTCATTTTCGAGATCTATTCTCAAAGGTATTCGATATTTAGTTTTAGTTAATGCGTTTTCATTACAAAATATTTTATATTGGTATACAGACATAGAAACAGATACTAGTGACTGCTACTTGAAAGTATGCACTCGTATTACATACTCAAGTACCTACTTGTAAGAGTTTAAATTCCAATAAAAGTATAACTCGTCTATATATATGTATAGAGGTATACCAATTTGAACTGGAATACAAACAAGCTAATACAGATTACAAAAAAAATTTGGGGGAAATTGCCCCTAATACTTCCAAGTACACTATGTATCTTTGAATAAAAGAAAAAGAAATAGAAAGTAGAACTTGTAGATAAAAGTAGACGAGCTTTGGCTCAAGTTTTTTTCCTCTTTTTGTCTATTCTGAACTCGTATCTTATTACAAAAACGAATATCAGCAAAAATTGTGAGAACATTTCTTATATGAAAAAGTAGGTGGGAAATGTAGGTACTTTTCTGTATGTTAATTGTTAAATGATGGTTAATATATTCATTCAGAGTAGAAGGTTCAGATTAGGAGGTGAAGTCTAACGAGATTTAGATAAGGATGAAGAAATTATCACAAAAGTATCATCAGAAGGCATATAATTAAAATACATTACAAATCAAGACAACAGCTTTTCTTTATCTAACATAATAAGTATGGTGCTTAAGTACAACTATATATATCTACATTATGTATATGTATATACGCAACTTTTCATAATGTGATTAGTACCTACACTTATTACACCTACACCTATATACTCGTAGATGCTCTTACTGTATATATTCCAGAAGAATATATACTAGTACATAGTACATAATAAACTAATAGTAATAAGGAAAATAAGGTAGTCAAAATGTAAGAAATATTTAGGAATATAAAAGCTATAGGTACTACTGATATTAAGAATTTGAAACTGGCAAGATGTTGAGAAAGGATTCAGTGCCAGTTGTTCATAATATAATAGTATTATTATTATATTATTTGTTGTAGTAGTAAGTAGTAGTCAGTATGGTGTTATAGAATAGTATAATTGTATGGTGAAAGCATCTCGTACAAAGAAATCAGGTCAATCGAAGAACTTTCCCTTGCCTTTCTCTAGACGGCGGCCCAGAGCACCAAAAACACCAAAAATTTCTCTACTTGGACAATGTACCGAAGTATCTATACATCTATTTAGCCCTACCTATAGTATATTATTAAGTGTATGGTATTATGTACCCTACTATGTATTTGATGGTATTAATGGTGATAATAGTCATGGTAGTAGTAGTAGTAAGAGAGTGAGTGAGTAGTTTCTGGTCGTTTTCATTTCATACAACAAACAAAGTCAGAGTCAGTATTCAGTCTGCTTCGTTGATGGTGAAATAAAGAGTGGGTGAGAGTAGGGTACTTTATTCTATTCTAAATTTCTAACTAATACGGATTGTACCTAACGATACCTACCTAGTAAAAGTTGAGAATTTTAGGAGCCCGGGACTCGACGAAGAATTTTCGAAAGTTTTTCCATAGGGTATACACCATATACGTATAATCTAAGGATAAGTACCCTACCTACAATATATACTAACTCCTACTATGTATGTACACATTTATAAAGTATGATGCTGGAGATCTCTGGATCTCAGTTATACTCCACATAATACATAGTTAGAAGATTATTTTTTGGCAACATGCGTGCAAACTCGACTTTCTCCATTTCCCCCATAGTTAGATCGACCTAGTCTAAATCCAAGTCCTAGTATAAGTATAGTACTTACTATGTACGTATATTTTACAAGAGATACTTTATAAGTAGAAAGTAAATACTTTCTCCACTATCCAAGTTTAGGGTTTCGAGTGATATAGAAGGGTATATGAGTGAAATGTGTGTCAACTGCTAGTAGAAGTACTATTAGGTGCATATGTATATGTATAGTATAATAGTAATTTTGGTCTGTGTGTATGTGGGTCTATAGGGTTCTTCATCGACCCACAATTTTAACCAGCCGCACTACCAACATTTTCTCCGAATGCGATCCTCTCCATCTCCAGCTATACAACTCGAAACCAACTGAATCCCTAAACCCTATTCTTTTCTACTACTACATAGGTACATACATACATACATACATACATACTTACTTACATTACCTACTTACTTGGTATACTTTCGATTCTATTCTACTAACTACCTACTCGTACTTGTACTTTCTCTGGCGAAACAAGAGAGATCGGATCACTAAACCAAAGAATCCACTGCCATGGAAGTCTGTTCAAAGTTTGGTCCTTCTCTCCTCATCGACCCCGGTCACCACCCCCACACCTCCTAAGCTCCACGTTTATACAGAGGTCAAAGTTGGGTCAAGTTTAACCCACACCTGGAAATGAAGTCATGTCAAGAGAGGTGAGTACTATAATACTCGTAGTTTTTTGTTTTAAAATACATCCCACGCACAAAAAACACACCTTAACTCTCAGTCCAAATTAATTATTTTAACAACCCCAGTGCTATCCCCACCCCCAAAAGACAGTCCAAGTGAAGAGGAAGATTCAGTGAAGCCCTCAGTCTGACCAAATTTCAATCAAAATAGATAAAAGTGATATTGAAGGCCTTGCCCTACTTTTGAAAAAGTTGAAAAAATAAGCGCCATGTTGAAATGGGCTCGATTCCCCACTAATTTTATTTACTTTTTACCCAATTTCTGTATCTGATGTGATAAGTCGAGGTCTCACATGGTGGTCTCATTGTGTTAATCAACTTTAAATCTTTATTTTCTTATCTAATTTGTAGATTTTTCACCCATAAAGTGAATATGAATAGAGGGGTTAATTAAAGTGTAGTAGTGCGCAGACACACTGTATGAGATACATATGTTTTCCGATATGATATATTTATTACTATCATGTAATAGTAGATACTACTATGTACTACTACTACTAACTATAGTACACAAGAAAGAAAGAACCTTTTTTGACTTTCATTGGCTCTAATTAAATTATGCCTCATTTGGATATTTTTTAATATATTTTCTCTTCCTTGCCTTCAATCCCTAATGTACACTATTTACCATAGGCGTTTTACTTTTAAAATTTTTTGACTCGCTTTCGAGGAAATTTAGCTGACCTACATTTGTTCTTTTGAAGATCTAAATGATTAGAATTATGATAAGGCAATCGAGATCCGTTTCTTTCTAATTTAATTATTTCGAAACTCGAAATAAGAAGGCTCCTTCCTTTTTGCTATAAAATTATTGGCAGATATCACTCTATAAAACTCGGAATTTAAATACTTTTCCAGTAGTAGGATACCTAATACCTATATTTGAAGTAGGTCAGAATTTTAAATGTTTTTGTGCAAGACATATTATTGATATAAATAGCCGCAGTAAAATTTTCAAACATTTCAAAAACCTTGACTTCTCACCTATGCATTTTATGAATATTATAATGTATTCTATACACATAGTAGGGTATTAGTGTTTATAGTTCTGTGTTTTAGCCTCTACCTTTAGTTTTCATACTGAAATTGTCTTAAAAATATTTACAGAATTCACGTGGAAGACGACCTTTCAAGGTTTGGGATTGCTCAAGATGTACGAGAAAAGCTTTGGTTGTTGCCTCATTAGAAGAATTAATAGTTCGAGGTATTTACCCTACATATTATTTTTTTTTGATTTTTGATTTTATATCTTACAATTGTCAGTTTCTTGATCTTTTCCATTTAATTAAAGCATTTTTATTTAATTTCCTTTTTACATAGGTCGAGAAAAACTCGGCGTTAATGCATCCGAAAATGTGAAGGCAGTACTAGAAGCAGATGGGACTCAGGTAAATAAGCTATAACGATTTCAAATTTAATTAGGATACAAATTATATTTAGCAAAATTTTATTGTGTAGGTTGATGATTCAGAGTATTTTCGATTGTTATCAGACAACACTGTCTTCCTCTTACTTCGAAAAGGTTAAAGAAATTTTAAAAAATATTCTATGTAAGCAAATAACTAAAAAATCAATTTACAGGAGAACGTTGGTGTCCAAGCGGTGTGGACGTAATTAAAGCTGGTCAGTACAATTTTTTTTTAAATTTCATTAAAATTTCATAATAAGAATATTCCATAAAATTGAATAGAATTCATTATTCATTTCATACCTATTACTATTTAGATATTTGAAAGTAGCCAAAAATTAATTATAATTTTGTAGGTATTTTAAGTTTAAGTACCCTACTGCTACATATGTAAAGTACAAAATTGCAAGAATCTACTATGCACTAGATAATACTAATCATAAGTACCTACCTGTCTAAACTAATAAGGTAGATTATAGTAGATACTTATAAATATGAATTCAGATATCTTTGTACATTTTTGTCTATTTATAAACGACTAATTATAAACTTTATCCCAGTATGAAATTAACTCAAAATTTTTTAAAACCATAAATAAAATATATTTTGGGATAATATCTTACAGGGGTAAAGTTAGACCAATAATAGGGGTAATTTTAACTAAAATAGGGATAAAATTAAACTTTAAAGTCATTGAATCTATACATGTGTTACTCAACTCAAATACTAAATACTAAAGGATTCGATTCTCTTGACAAAAAAGCTTTATACGAGTACCCTACCTATATTTTTGTTAAATACTAAATAGGCTATGCTCAGGATCAGTAAGTGTACAGTACAAGAAGGTACTTGTAGCTGTACATCTTTCTTTTTTATACCCTTTCATTTAGGGTATATAATAAAGTAATAGTAGGTATAGCTGATGCATGTATGTAGGGTACTTATTAAGTGTTTTACGAATTGTTGGAAAAGTCAATTTTACCTTTATGTATCTGTATAAGACATCTGAATAATTCAGCAGGATTTTGTACTCGGTCTAATAGAGAAATGTCCAAATTTTTTTCTCAACAACAAACGAATGGGAGAGTGAATGATGTTCAAAATAAAGATTTTAGACATGAAACAAACCCATTTTACCTGGGAAAGATACAAATGGACAATCTAACTATTTTAGACCATAATACTCGTATACATAAGTACTACTAAATAGTATTAAATACACGCACACAAGTTTTAGTACCTACTCACAACTATAGTAAATTCACTTGATATATGATCTGTAATGATATGTGTGAGTGACATGTGCACTTCAGAATTCATAAATCAAAAAATAAATCCGAATCCGAATGAAACACTCGCACATTTAAATCTCAAAATACCTAATGCATTTTTGAAAAAAAAATAATTTGTGTCCTATTGGCTCTTTTGTTCAGTCAATATGAGAATTTTGTACTTATAGTCAATTGCACCATATTATCCAGAGCTAATCACTAATCACCATCTAGATAGTTATACAAGGGATCTACTAACTACTACTAATAGTTGATTTTCCTCAGCGAATTTTTAATTTAAATCTCTTCTGAACTTATCTTATCTTAATTGTTAGTTTATTTTTTGTCAACTTTACTTTTCTATTCGTATCTATCTATCGTATTTCTACTTTCTTTTCTTTGTGTCTCTCTATTCTAGCTCTCTCTTCCATACCAAAGGTATATATTAATATTAACTAAATAATTAACTAACAAACTAATTTTAATCATCAAAAAATTAATAATGATTTCAATTCCAACCCAAGATTGTGTGTGAGGCAATTTCCTCATTGGATTTGCAAAATGAAGCTCCATGTAAGTCATCATAAGTAGAGCTAAAATTGCCTAATTTTATAAATTAGGCAATTCGTTATTTTAATAAAAGAAACCTAAATTAACAATTAGTTATACAATTATTTCATCGTTCGTAGCATGGAAAATTATGGAGACCAGGGGTCGAATCACAATCGTTTTGTCCTGGGATCACCGACCACAAGGTCTCAAATTTTCAAAATAGTTTAAAAAATATATTATTGACACTTTTAGTAAAATTTTCTGTTATTTGTATACTTGTCTTGTATGATCTTTCCTTTTCTATTAAGTAGTTTACTTTACCTTTTTACTTTCTTTTGTGCTGTATACTATACATATAGGGTACTAGATGGGAATAATATTAGAAAATGTTGGGTTATAAATAAAGATATTCATCCTAACGTTATAAATAAAGTCATTTAAGTTATAATTTTGATAAAAGGATTAGATTAGGCTAACATACTCATATGAGACAAAATATATGCATTATATGAGGAGATGGATAGAATTATAGAGATAAGTAATTTAGTACCTACATGATAGCTAGCGTTCAATAGATAAATCAAAAACGCATTATAAATATAAATCAGAATCGATAAATTGATTTAAAATGTTAAATTAGCACTTTCTTTCTTCTCACTCGCTCGCTCGCTCGCTCGCTCCCTTCTCGCTTTTGAAGTTTGAAATTTTTTTTTACTTACTTTGAAAGCTTAATTTCCTTTTACAAGACAAGTAATGATATTCTGATTTCAAAATATATATTTAATTAGTTCTCGTAGGATGATTCAAATAGCAATTGGCTTAAAATTCTAAAAATTGTCTATCTATACATTAGTTATATTATAGTGCACATAAGAATTTTATCTTACATAAGTAGAGAATATTTAACAGTACGAATAAATAGGGTACCCTACTACTAATAAACAATGCAATAGGGTAAAATAGGTTTAGAATTTTTTATTTCTATATCTTTGTATTATTTCTTTTAAGAGTTTTACATTTTTACCAAATATTTGCAATAGTTTGGATCTCAGAATATGATTGCTTTTATTTTAATAGTGAGATAGTGCTACTTACCATTAGTTGTATTGGCAATTGAAAGGAGGATGTATTTTTAATTATTTCTCTTGTTTTCAGGCGGATATCTGCAAGCCCCATGCTCAAGCTCAGTCCGGGGTGGTGTCCCAGTGATCGGAGGAGGTACTGGCTCCGGCATTCGGACTGGCATAGGACGAGAAGGGAAGCTGGAGACTGTCATTCAGGACTACAGCCCCAAAACGCCAGGAATCACGGTCGTCTCACACGATGACCCTCCATACGACTCTGTTCCCACTGCCAGGTCAGCATATAATCCTAATCCTAATCCTAATCATCAATCAAAATCATTTATAACGATTTTTCATTTAAATTTTTCTTTTCATACTTATGAAAATGAATGAAATTAACAATTAGCTAACAGAGAACTTTGGGCAATCTCGAATTCTAAAAATTCTAATTTGTCTGAACAGATCGAGAGCTCCACCGCCACTGCCGCCACACTTACACCAACACACGATGACTCAGGTCAGTGGCAAAAAGGATACTTTAAAATTTCTAAAGAATTTAAAATAAGCAATTTTTTAACAATCTTTCAGGTGGGATCTTCAAGGCTCACGCACCCACAACAGCACCCATACCAGTACTCAAACAGAGGGCTTCCACGACAAGGTAACCCACCTAAAATGTCCTAAAATCTCAATTGAAAATTAAAAACAAAAAATCCTTATACAAAAGGTCGAATCAAGAAATATTCCGATATCATTGTTATCGGAATATTTCATTATTTTATGTTTATTTTACGCTGCTTAAGTACAAGTACGAGGGAAGAGTGAAAAGTAACTTTATTGGGGTATTTAGAGTCAGGTCAGGTCAAATCTGATAATTTTATCGTAAAGAGCTACATTTTGTAGGATCATGTTGGGATTTTTAGATTCCTAGGTCTAAACCCCGCGAAATCTCAGCCATTTAAAAGTATAGAGTCGCGAAAAAAATGGAAATCTCAAATATTGAACTAGGCCTGTGACCATGTTTTTCATCCTGAACAAAAAACCCAGGTCAGAAATTCATAAAAATTTGATGGGAACTTGTGGTGACAATGCTTTACGTGAGAGTGAATTGAAAATTTGGATTAAAAAATCTTAAAGGGGTAATTTGACATCGAGAATGGAAGGTACTCTGAAAAAGGAAAATCCGTGTTTTCCACAGAAAACATCCAAAATTTCGTAAGGTATGCTATCTTTGATAAAAAGTTTAAAGTCATGGATATAGCT
>JAQIXA010003377.1:0-14273 GCA_034699045.1 Nanhermannia cf. coronata Gr-Ori-00579
TGCAACATGTGATGTTTTCATTGCTTTGCTCGCACAATTAATAATCAACTTCTAGTGAGTTGATTAAAGCCTAGTAAGTATCTATTTAGTTTTAGACCTAAAAATATCGTTGATAGTTGATAGTTTCATACCTAAAAATTGAGACTTTGACTGAGAAACTGTAAATGTTTCTATTTATTTGATGGTTATCGTTATACCGACTGTTGAATTCAAAATTGAAATTGAAATTGAATAGAATGAATGATATTTTAATTCGAACAAAAAGAAAGTATGTACCTACGAGTAGATTAAATTAAATACGAAATAATATATTACCATTAGAATTTGGTTATATTTGGCTAGTTGGATTTCCATTGTATTTTCAACCATCAGTACTAAGGATTATGTATAGGTATTAGGTATACAGTATAGATGTATGATACAAAATGTTGAATCCAACCCTACAAGTCCAAAAATAAAGTAAAATTGGTAAACCTGAGGCTTAAGGGGTTTTTATCATGCAAACTCGCCATTTCAATTTCAACTTTTTAATTCAAATTGGTTTCTCAATCGACTCAAAATTAATTAGCTTAACAATAATCCTCGTTGTTTTTTATTTTCCTCCTTTCTTCTTACTGGGTTACCAGGCCTAATTGCTCAGCTTATTTTACATACTTTGCCTCTTTTTAATGATGATTTATCATTATTTTATGAAACTTGATATATAGTATCAAAGTACATACATTTGAGAACTATTTTTGCTAATTTTGCTAATTAGAAAGAACTTAAATGTCATTTTCTAAATTAGAAACATTCATGAAAATGAGTACCAACCTATATTTCATTAGCCCTTAGGAATTCTACTTTTTCTGATAGGTATCAGAGATCCTTAAGAATAAGAATTACCTAATTACCTAATTTACGATTTACCTAATCTGAATAAAACAGAATCTACCTATAATCAAAAAAAATCATTCAAAATTTGAGACATTTTTGTACAAAATCAGAATCAGCTAAGGCTTAAAATGCCCTTAAATTTTCATTCAAAGATACTTTTCTTCGTCAAAACTGTATACAAATATATGTATTGAGAGTGTGTACATATGTATTCGGCTTTTGAAAAGATAAATAGGATATAAAATGTGCTCGTAACCACATTATTTTATGTTTTAAACGATTGTAATGACTATTTAAGTAGTTGTTGGTGTAATAAAGGTAGTAGTAAAATGGATCATAAAATATCGTAGTAAATAGTAAAACCCACCCATTATCCTACTACTCTATAAGTATCTATCTACAGTATAGTAATGCCTCAACTCAAAACTCAAACTTCTCAATGACTTACCTAAACTCTATTCTATTTCCCTTATATACTTATACTTATACTGTTACTATAATAGTAATAAAATTTACTTTCAATTTCAATCTGAAATCTGGTAATCTGGAAATCATTGAGGTGTCGAAGTGTCCATAAAGGAAGTGAGAATAAATTAGATTCTTGAAACTATAAATGGATTTAAGATTTAAAATCGAGTATCTTAACAAACTTATATACGACTTTATAGTAATAGTAATAGTAATAGAAGTAATAGTAATGGCTGATATTTTCTATAGTAAAAAGTATATTTATATGGATTTCTAATGGTTTTATATGGGATTTTGTACAGGGGTAGGCGCACGTAATAAAGCATCGAATTGCCAGACAAGATTTTTGGGGGCCGAACGCGCGGCTCGTAACTCTTACATGAAAAACTCGTATTTTATTTCTTATGGCCGATCCCATGCTTTATTTCTTATGACTATTTTACCTAACTATACTATTGTACGTACATAATACTGACTACCATACTACTGATATTTCCTATTATACCTACTGATATTTTAAACATATTTTATACTCGTATAGATATATATTTTTAGTATGTATTATTAACATTACCAAGTGGGATGGCCAAAGGATTCAAGATCTAAAGTGCTCAATATCAACCCTTAACACTGGGCTATGTTTGCCAATTGACACAAGACCATCCTCTGTCTCGAACAAACTTTTCGAAAATATTTCGAAAATTTCATAATCCTAAACTTGATTTCAAAAATTTTGAAAAAATTTAAAAATTTATTGAGTCAAAAATTATAATACTATAAATAGTATTGTCTTGAAAGGGTTGAGAACATTTGTTGTAGTAAAAAGTTTTGTGAGAGACAATTAAACATAATTAGCTAACCTAATTACAACTATAAAAATATTCTAAAAATCATCAACTGAGCTGAAAAACCTGCAATTTACCCACAATTAAAGGTAAGAAACCAATTTTAACTTTAATTAAATAGTTAATTAGACTCATTAAACGTAAAAATATAGAATATATAAGATTCTAGGGCTATTATGAGCAAATTTTGCATCATTTTTAGCCTATAAAGGTATTAGGAAAGGTTATTTATGAGGATTTATACAATTTTTTAAATATTTTTGTGATCGTAAGATCGTAAATTATCATAGGAGATTTGAATCAAAAGTCGAATTTGAAAATCGAAAATTTGAATAAAATGTTTACGAGTATTGGAAGTTTAAAGGGGAGTTTAGATACTCAAATTTCAATACCCGGGGATAAATACTTAACTTGCCCTTTTTCCTACATACAGTCATACAGTACTTTACTATACTGTATTTTCCTTATGTTATTTTGAATTTGAAAAATCCAAAGTTCATATCCGAGAATGAGCTATCAAGATAAGTGAGATATGATAAATATCATTTTCCCTATCATTTTATATGGAAAAATGTGAGAAATTTAAAACTATTTAGTTTCGTTGAAGAATTTGAGTACTGCTAGTGTATATATTAGTCATGGAACAATTTTACTTGGATTAAGTATGAGATTTTTTAAAACTTTTCAAGTTAGGATAGGCTCAAGATTATGATTAAATTTAGATATTAAAGATTTTTGAGACATGTCAAAGGGGTATATGTACTACTGCAGTAGGTACTTGTTTCTAAGTTCATTTCAAGATTTGAGAGGTCGAAATCATAGATATTATAAGTCGAGTTATAAAGAGTACTCGTAGATAAGATTTTGAGAAAAAGTCAGAGGCTGAAAAAGTCATAAACATCATCGTTCTTGTATAAATAGCCAAGATATCATCTTTATGCTGCATTTTTTTTTATCATTTTTCAAATTCAAGAATGTCAGACTTATACTATGATATCAGTATTATTCTCAAATACTAATTCTAAAATCCTTAAATAAGTTTAAAACATGAAAAAATATGAATTTTTTACATATCTACATGTCAAATAGTCCTACTTATAACGTTCGCAAAATCATTATAGAGAGGTTGTAACTGTCCTAGGAGTTTTTTACATTTAAAAGTCTCAATTTATAAATAATATTTATGAAATTTAGACGTGTATTACACTATCAAACTGTTTTGATAGGAGTCAGATTTCATTAGACAAGCCATGCCTTTATTAAGCATACAGAATTAGGATTTCAAAAGTTTTTATGTACTTTTTTATAAATTGAAATTAGATTCTTGTAAAAAATCATATTAATTGTCAGTCCAATAAAATTACAGACATTTATATAGTGTATTACTTAGGCCTAAGGCAGGTGATGAGAAACAGAGGAATTGTGGGTAATTTGAAATTTGATATCCGAGTTCGGGGTTTTGAACTGACGTGCAGTTTTTCCATGAACTTTTTTCTTGGAATTTTATTACTTTGACTTTTGCTCTACCTTTTTCTGTTCAAAAAAACGACTTGTTTTTCTAGATAAGAATTTGTTCATTTTGATATCCAATATTAACCTATAGTAGATAGGTATTTTTGGACCAAGAATTTTGCTCAATGTGCAAAATACATATGTATTTCCGATTAGTTCTGAGGTAAATTCAGTGGAATTAAACCGTTTAGTTTACACAAGAGTTTAAAGTTTCAGTTTTACCAAGTAATCGTTTAATTTCCTTGCTTTCTTAACAAGTTCAATGTACATATTATATGTAATAGGATATTGATTTCAAAATTTAGAATATGCATTTAGGTACATTTTTCATAAAATAGTAGATACCTATATAGGTAGGGTACTTATGTATTTATCTACACTAGCATAATAGCTCCATATAGAGTAAAAAAATATTTATAAAAAAATTTCAAAATTATCTAACTTTATAAAAATTTGAAAATACGAATGTAAGTAGGGTACAATTATAATTATAATATGCTTGATACATTGTATTTTTGACAAAAATTTGAACCTCACTATAACGGCATTTCGTTAAAACTTACAAACATACCGAGTATAAAATCCAAGCCTAAAAAAATCAAAAATTCGAGTTGGCTTTTTTCTAAAACCATATTTCATACTTTAAAATTGAAATTGATTACAAAATTGATACTCTTAAATACAAAAATGATTCTTTTTCGTACTTTTTCCTGGTTTTTGGGGTAATTTGGAGCATATTTTTTGCCCTTGTACGAGTAAAGGGCAAGTGGTATCGGTGTTTGTGAGGTGCTTGTGGGAAGTTTACGATATTGGCCATAACTGCCATCGGAACATGAGCGGAGCTTCCGTACGTGACATTTATGGGCCCAGCAGTTCAGATAAAAACGCACAACACCTCGTAAACTTACAAACCTTATACTACTACATACTACATACTACACTAGAACATATAACCCTTAAATAGTAGCTACAACTTTATTTTTTTTTCAGACAAAGTATTATCACTTTATTTCAAATCTTTAAATCAGTTTAAAAACAAACAAGTTGCTCTTTAGATTTTATTATAGGCCCGATATTATTATTCATTCTATAGAATATTTTACTAAAAATAAGAAAAAAAGATTACAAATTTAGGCGATTTCGAAGCTTTATCTGATAAAAAAATTCAAAATCTTACGAATTACGGAGTACTTCTACTAAGAATAAGATTTTTAGAGGGTCTATTCGGCTTTCAGACCTTTGAATGTTAAATCTCATATAAAGGCCAGAAAGCCCATTATAACCCAAAGAGATTCTTTAAAAAAATAAAATACTGCTAATGAAAGTAGAGATTTTTAACCTCGACAGATTTTTTACTCAAAATATTTTAAGTTTACGAGTCAACAATGAACTGAATGCGTTAATCAAGCCAAATTTTATATTACAGATTGTTCAAGTCCCCACCAAGTACACCAGAATAAGTGCTTAAATAGAATGTAGATATGAGTATTCATTGAAATTACAGAATTATGATACCTTCTGTCTATATAAATTTACATTATGAGAGGCACTCTAATTTATCTATAGTGTTCTTTATAAATTTTGAGATATTTTGGAAATTTGGGTTTCGAAATTTTTTGGAAATTTGTCCAGATTTGTTAGAGTTGTGGTAGGTTCTGGTTTTATTTTTATGAAATTTATGAATGAAAGTAAAAGTTTTTTTTGGTAGTATTTTAGGGGGGCGGGGTAAATAGTAATTCTGTTTGGGTATTAAAAAGTAAGTTGCATATACTCTATGGAGGATTTAAGTGGTAATAAAATGGTCGAGATATAGTAGGAGCTATATGAGGGTAAGGTAATAGAAGTGTCCATAAAATAATTTTTTACGGCCCCATAAAACTGATACTTTGCGTAAACTTAAACGGTACAAGTTACACCAACTTGCATATATTTACGACCCTAATCTTAAACTTGAACTCATACTTAATTCTTTATAACAATCATCCTTATAATTTCATCTTCTAAAAAAATCCTTTATAAACTTGAAACTTTTATCTAATCTTGGATGTCTACAAAAAAAATTTAAAATTCTAAATATCTAATCAACAAATACTCAAATACTCAAATACTCAAATACTCAAATCTATTTAAGCTTATTATTCTAGTATATGAATATAGTATATTCAGTGGTGGTTATCTGTAATGGAAAATTTGGCTTGCTTAACAACTTTAGTTCACTGTTGACTGGTAAATTTTAAAAATTTTGATTTCTATTTGAATTTTTTTTATTCAAAAATGGATTTTGATCTCTTTTTTTAAATGAATATTTATTGTAAATTGGAAACCTGTTAGATTTAGCAGCAATGATATAGATATAGATTTAGCTCATGTGTAAAATGAGTTAGTTGAGGGCAAAATCAGTTTAATAGTTTGTATAAGTGTGTAGGTCATGGTTTTTAAGGTTATTGGTGGAAAATAAATGGGGTTATTTTAGGAAATTAATGAGAGCGGGTTGACATAAAGTATTTTGAAATGGCCGTCTAAATGGTCCATTTTATTTCGCCCATAATATTCTTCCCTTGAATACCCCCATAAGTACCAATGCAGGCTCAGATACCAATCTACTCATATGTACTACTAGGTACTATTATTACTTTTATCATCGGATAACTATTCTCAAGCCAACTTCTCCTTTAATATCTTTATGAACCCATTAGACTCCTTAATATCGTCATTTAAAACACAGTTTTGAAGAAAAAGAAAAACTCGAGAGAGAAACACGAAAAACTGTTGCTTCTCAAATCAATTTTTAAATCAAAATCAAAACCGAATCAAAAGTATCTCCCTTGTAAGTACACAAAACATATGCAAGGTAGACGTATATTATAGTTAAAATAACTAAATAGATACACTAATCTATAGTATAGTTAGATGACATGATTTGGTCGTGTTTTAAATCTACATATAGAATTTAATAGTGACAATTTTTCCAAAAATTAAAATTTAAACTAAAAATCAATTCAGTATGGTGATGGTGGGTAATATATAGTATAGGTAAAATTTGCAAAAAAATTAGTACACCTATAGATTATTACAACTGTAATACTTTTTTAACAAATATTTGCAACCTTTTTTTGCTAAACGAATTACAATTCAGATTAATTTGATTTCTACAAAAATTGAAATACACTAGAAAGATTTTTAAATTTTCAATCATATTATATTTTGATTCTAGTTTTACATTTTTAATTGCTACAGTATATTTACATGATCTCTTATAGTTCTTATACTATTAAATGATTTAAATACAAAATGTATTAGTAGTAGCATTTTAAGTCATGGTTGATGTCCAGAGGACAACGTATGTTCTCAGATTCTCGACTCAGATACATTTACATGTTTTGAAAAAAAAAATAGACCTTGAGCCTGCTGGGCTTCGATATTCATGAGTATATGTAGTGTGGAAAGATTTTTTCTTTTCTTTATAACCTCAAGACCCAAGTACAAGATAGGTATAGATAGAATACTATGTATCTGTAAACTGCCTACTAGTAATTTACTCTACTAGACTTTTATATTCACATTAAAATGTAGTTAAATAGTCAAATATTTCCATATTATATCAGAACAAAGTAGCCGAGGGCTTTTCAAATTTTTATTTCTATACCCTGCTATATTTCTCAGCTAACTACTCCATTATAATACTAGTAGATTACACTATAAAGCATAAGTAAATTGTTATATTTTTCAATTTTTTAGATTAATTTTTAATCTAATTTTTAAGTATAAACTGCTCATCCTTATGGATCTAAATATTAATTTATCAATATTAGGACCTTTTAGCTAAGCCTCAATCAAAATTTTAAAATTTTTTGACTTTATACATAGATAGGGTACTTCTCCTTGATAAATCAAATTCAATATCGATTTTTCTCGCCCAATTGTGAAACGAATTGAATTACATTTTTTGTCATAACCCTGTACAAAATTCCCAATAAAGTAGGTATGTATGTATTTTGGAGACATTTCCCTTCTGTTCTTGATACAGGAACAGAAGTACTGGTAAATGAGATACAAATTTCTATCTATTTTCAATCCCCTATAGACAAAAAGTCTTAAACTTGAAACTAAAAATGAATAAAATTGAGATTCATGCAAGCGAAAAAAAAAGCTACCTATAAAATTGGATTGGATGGTGTAGGTGCATTTCAAAATCCTTTTTTCAAATTTGGTATTAAAATAGAAATAGAAAAGGGGTTGAATTTGGTTTCGTTCGAACAAGTAAACATTCACACAGGCTAGAATTATGCATTTTTGAAATTTTTAGAAAGACTTCTTAAGATATATTACAAACACCTTACATATCCTATAATGAAGAATCTACGACAATTTGTCGAATAGACAATTGGTCGTACGACAGTTCGTTAAAAGATTTTTTTTTAAATGTCACAAAAAATGAAAATTATCCTGATTTGAATTCTGATTTGTATTTCAACAGCCAAACAACTTCAAATCTGGGTTCATTCTACAGCGTAAAAGACTAAAATTTAAGATTTCAACCAATTGTCTTTTCGACGAGTTGTCAAGTTGTCACTGAACCATAATGAAAGCATTTGATTTTAATATTTTTATCTATTTTTATCTATTTGAATGCATATTTACTTATCAAGTTTGTGAAAGTTTACTTGCAGAACATTCTATGTAGTAGGTACTGGGAAATGAAATCGAAATTGTCTCTTATGTCGAATATATTATTTTGGTATTGTATATCATATGGGGGAATTTAAATCGATGAATGTCTTTCTCGAGGAAATCCCTCAATTTCAAAATTTGAAATTTCCAAATTCAAAAAAGGCTTTTTCAAAAAGGAGCAATAAATTGCCCGGAAGAGCTTTGTAAAAATCCGGAAAAATACCTACCTAGGTATCGGTGACTCACATCTATTCATAAACTAATCTATTTATATCAAATTTTTTCAAATTTTCTAGCAATTTTTATCATTTTTTATTTTATTGTAATAACTAGAATTAGAACTACTACTACAGAAGTCTTTTTTTGATTTCTTAGTCTTAATTTGATCAAATTCTAATAGTAAGATTAGATGCTGTATTTAAGGTGTGATTTTTTTCAAAAAAGTGATTGGTTAAATGGGGTGGGAATCGGCGGGAAATTTGAAATTTCCCCCAAGTTAGGGGGTGGGTAAGAAGACTTTTTGGTCGTAAATCTGCTGGCTGAGACAAATTCTTTTATCTGCCTTACTTTTCCCCAACAAAGATAGATTAGCCCATTTTTGCAATTTTCCTTGTCTCATAAATCCAGCCCGAGATGAATGGCTCCCCTTGCAAAGAAAATTCAAACTCGTGGACTTTTTCCCACTTTTTTCCCCAATTTTTTTTTCACAGATCTCTCTCTCTACAGATGTACTTACACACTTACATTACATACTACAAGTACTTAGCTAGGGAAATCACAGTACAAATATCAAAATTGTAAAATGTCAAAAACTTAGAAGCCAAATATACAAAAAGTTTCTAAATTTATGCAAATTTGTGATTAAAAGATCGATGATAATGTTTCGTTATTAAATTGGCTAATTACATATAAGCGAGCACCTACTATTCAACTTTGCTTGCACTTTGTCCGTCTGTCTGTCTGTCTGTCTGTATGTATGTTCGCGGCATAACTCAAAAACTACTCGAACGATTTTAACCAAATTTGGTATGAAGGACCCTTATAGTATCTATAGTTGTGCATGCTCGAAAAAAAATTCTTATCTTTTTTACTCTTATTTGCATTGTACCTGACTATTTATCAAAATACGAAATATACTAGAGAGTGTAAAATGTGTCTACGGATATAATTAAAAAAGTTACACTCCTTACCTTATCAAAGGATATACAGTTTTTGAGACCATGTCAACATTCGCACATTTTCTGTCGAATGATTTAAATTTCAATTTTAATTTTAATTTGATTCTTGGAACTATATTTGTTAGATATTTTGATGAATTCTTCAATAATCCAAATAATTTTACAATTTTCCCAAAACCAAATATTATATCTTCAAATTTACCTATCAATTATCAGACGAATGTGAAGAATCTTGATCACGATATTATTCATATTAACGATTTTATTTCAACATTAGATTTAGATCGTTATGGTTTTAATATTCTTCATTTGAATTGGTATACTCTCTCGAGTAAAGTGTCCATTTCAAGTAATTTGGATTTCTCCGCATATACTATCCCGTTTGAAAGTATGGTTTGGCTTTCTCTAATAGCACTATTTTTTGCTATAATGGGACTTTCTTTCGTAGTAAATAAAACCAGGTTGAATTGGGGTGGTAATATATTTTTCCCACTGTATAATGCGACACTTGACCAAGGATTTGACTCCACTTTAAGTTCAACCAAATGGAAAAAATATCATTGGATTAAAATCATTTTCTTTTTTTGGATTTTGTTCATACCAATATTGAATGGATATTATAAGGAGTTTGTTACAGCTCAGGCCATCGCACCACTTAGACCCCTTATGGCTCAAAATGTAGAGGATTTGATCAAACACAATTTCAAACTATATAAAATATATAAAGGTGACGAAATTATGAATTACTTTACACAAGAGCTTGTGTCAAAAGAAGCAATAAAATATTTTTTCAATAAAGAATCACTTGCATTGTATAATTATAACAAGGATAATAATAAAAAATTTGAAAATTAAGAAAAAGTTGTTCGTCTTTGGGTCAAAAATTCTTGTATAAGAAGACAAGATCTAGGAGACGAAATTTGCGAATTTAGGCTTAACATGTCAAAACCGGGTATATCAGCTTTGGATAAAAATATAATAAAACTTTTTTATGAAAGATCAAGCAAGCCTGATACAGAAGATATTTTAGATTTTTTTTCAAAATCAAAAGAGAAAAATGCACTATTTGCTGATGATAGAATTCATAGAATGATTGGAATTTTTCTAAAAAAAATCTCATCACAAATTCCCTATCAAAGAATTTCGTCAGATGAAAAATTCCTGTCATATTATCGAGGATTTGCATATCATTTATATTCTCATGATAAATTCAAGAAATTATTCTCTTATTTCATTGAAGCTGGACTGTACAATTATCTTTATGATTTTTATCATTTTTCATTTTTGAAAAATTTATTTTTCAAGAATAATCAAATTGATTTGAAACTTGAAAAAAAATTTATGCCAGTGAAGCTCAGTTCAAATTTTATTACTATATTTGTAATTTTATTAATTGGTCTGGCATTTGCTCTTGGGATTTTTATCATTGAGACCAGTGGGGAGGATATATTGTTGTTTTTCAAAATTTTATTCAAAAATTTTGCAATGATTGTTTGGGACTTTGGTGAATATATGTTTTTACAGACCCGGAATTATTACTATCATGATAATAATGAGAATTTATAAGTGGAAAGTTGAGATAATATTATGTATACAAAAATATACTACATAATCTATATGTGGCTACATTATTTATTAAGTAACCAGGTCAATTAATAATTTATTTAAAACTTTCAATATGTACCTACTTTAGATTTAAATTTAGATAGTTGCAAAAAACTTACTAGAATAGAACTAGCATTAATATTGTTCCTCTTAACTCTTAATATTTAAAAAATAGTAATAACAATGAAATATTCACAAAATGACACAAGATTTTATTTTGCTCATCGAAGCCTTTTTTAATGATGTTTTTGATTAATGTGATCCGTTTTATATAGAAGCTGAGTTATTACTTTTTAATATTTTCAAATTTGACATTTGATGAAAAAATCCGAATTCATTTGACAATTTTAGGAATTAAATTGATAATTTCAGTAAAACGTTAATAATATTTTGTTTAACATGCACCCATAAAAAATTAGTATACTGGAGAGTAACTGGATTTCCTATAGGAAACCCAGTTGCTACATATTCCTTTTTTTAAATAGGTTTTATAATTTTATCCATTTTTTTTATATATTTTGAACCAATAAGCGTAATTATTTAGAAATATGCCTAATTATAACATTATATTACATTATGGTTTTGCTAATATTATATAATATAATGTATAATCGGATAATACAGATATATTGCTGTATAACATATCAGTTGTGTTGGCATTTTATAAATGGTAATGTTAAATAGTAGTAAGGCTCATTGGAGCCATCATAATGATAACCCATTACTGGCTGAGGTCTCTCCAGTATTTCGTAACTCTCCAATATTTTTCCAATTTTTGGCTTTGTAGTTATTGTGTATGGAGAGCTGTAGTTGAGATTCGAATTTATTTTGACACTGTCAATGAAATAATCAATCACTTTATGATGACTATAGCCAACTGTAGGGTTCCAGGTCCAGTCCCGACCTGGTTGTTCATTCCCCCCATTTGGATAAAAATCGACAGTTCCAAGGGGCTCCATGGTTCCTCTATAACCCAAAAATGAATTAATATCCATTGTACCAATTGTATTTTGATCTACATCTTGTTGTGGTTTCTCAAACAAAGCATTTTTTAGTCCATCTGTGTGAATTACATCTACAATATTAGCACAATCCGCCTGTAATCTTGCTTCACGATTTGCCTTTAAAAATAAAATAAATATTACATAATTATAAAGATTTAGAAAAAAGGTGGTCAGAGATTTGTGTCAACACATAATTTGTTCACAACTTTTGTAGTGCTCTATCGATGCAAAATCCCTTTTTGAAATATCAATTTGAAATATCAATTAATGGCGATAATTTGAAATATCGTAATTTTTTAAATATCAAAATGAAATTTTAAAAATAATTAAGTTAGGGGACAGACAGGGAACGTTTTTTTGGCGGCCCAAAATTTTGGCGGCCCTGGGACACTAGGTTTAAATATAGTTCCTCAATTCCTCAATTCCGGGACCGCAAGAAATGGACTCCAAATATGTATAATGTATAATTCTTCTCCAAATGACCTAAAAAATCAATTTCTGATGATATTTGGGCAAAATAACGTTTTTAAAATCAAACAGTCAAGTTATCAAATTTTCCAATAAGATACATATAATATGACATATTCTTTATGGATAGTTAAACTTCATTTTCTGTTTCTTTTTATATTTGATTAACAAGTGTGAATCTTAAAGGGTAAGGGTAATCTTATATTTTGTATCAAAATGGCACAACTATACCCTAAAAGAGTCCTCCATGTCAAATTAGGTTAAATCAGTTCTGCAATTTTTCAGTTATCCCGGGCACGAAAAAACATAAGAAAAGGCGGACAAAGAACAAGAAAAGTTGACTCAAAGGACTTTCTTCGCTCACACAAAAATAATGATGATAATAAAGTTAAGATATTATTTAAATTTATATATACTTACAATTTCAAAACCTGGTCCTGCTGGGTCAAGTCCAGTTATCCTGTCAAAATATATTTTGTTCGTTCTTCCAGCATGGCCCATGACATGGGCGCCTAAACTATGCCCAATTCCCCAGACGGCTGGAACATTTAATCCTACTCCCTTGTACATGCCAACAATATCTGCGAGCCACTCACCAACCACTCGAGCATTGGCTGCTGCATAATGGTACCCAAACCATTCCCAGGTTAAATGGCTGGCAGCACCTTTTGATTACATTATTATCAGGGCAAGAGATTCTAGGTTTTTTAGGTATTTAACCTAAATTGACTTTTTAGAACCTAATTTAGGTTTTTAGGTTTTTTAGGTTTTTAAACCTAAACTGGCTAAAATTGCGAATATTTTGTGCTTTTTTCCCATTTTTATGAAATTTGACAGTATTTACTCAGCAAGAATTTTTGAAAAACGAATTTTTTTATAAATATTTGACTAAATTCATAATTTAAAAAAAAATTTTGATTTCATTTTAGTGTTAAGTTTTAAAAGAGTCCAAATTGTCTTATCCTATTTTATAAAATCATCTCAAAAAATAGTCAAGCAAAAATTCTTTAAAAATGTTTAAATTTATCAGTAATTGAAAAGGTAGTTTTATGGCCAAAAATATTTTAGGTTTAATCACATAAATAGCTATTTTTTTAAGTTTAGTCAGTAGAATGTAAGGAAACTGTTAGGGATACTTGACCTTTGACCTGGGTCAAGTATGCTTATCCGCCCATAAGAGAAATATGCTTATCCGCCCATAAGAGAAATATGCTTATCCTCCCATAAGAGAAATATTAGTGAAGTTGAAGCTGCGTTTAACATGTGGGTATAGGGCAAAAGGATTATATATAAAAGTTAGGGTGAAGGGATTAGTCAGGTACCTGAAGGGTATGTACCCATATGCCCTACCTGTGTATGCTTGTATTACCAACGACCGAACTAGTTTTTACCCTACTGTATGCTATATACTATATACTCTATATAGCCTATATACCCCTACTATATAATACACTACTAGCTATAGTACAGTTTATTAGGGAAGGCAAAGACGCAAAAATTCGCAGAATTTTGCACATTAATTTCGCAAACTAGATAATGTATATCGCGACCTGCAAATTTTTTGCAAAAGTCGTATAGGCATATGCTTATACATGTATTATATGTACAGATACACACTAGCAAAGACCGAGATGTAAATTTCGCAG
>JAQIXA010003378.1:0-14273 GCA_034699045.1 Nanhermannia cf. coronata Gr-Ori-00579
ATGTCCATGAGGGGGGTAGGGGTATCAGAAATCGGACAAACTTGGACAAGGGGGAGGGTAGGCGGCAAAAAAGGCCAAAAATTGCGGAGGTCTTTTAAGGACAGTCCCTTATAAAAGTATTTCAGTTCTTACCTGCTTAGCTTACTTAAATTCGAATTATTTACTATATCTTATATCACAAATACACAGCATAGTACATTGTACAGGACCATTAAGTTTGTACAAAAAATTGAAAACAAGAACCTTCAATTCTCATTTCATCTGAGATTCTCAGCTTTAAATAAATTGTAAATACCTTTCTCAGGTACTTTATAAATACATCTACCTTAAATTACTACATATACACTACGAGTACGAGTAGTAAGTAGGTACTTGTACTTATTAAGGATAATGTATTTTATGTTCTACTATATTAGGGTAGGTACTTAATATACAGCAATTACAAGCACACTAAATTCGAAATATCTGTAGATGAATTAACGGTTTGAAACTCGGGGTTGTCAAACTTTTTTCTTCAGGGTTTTTTGGTCTTTTTATTAAAGTAGCAATTATTAAATTACTCAGCAGAAATTACAAGGAAAGGTCAATGGTAGAAGTAACTTACCTAGTACCTAGGTATATTTAAGATTCATAAAATATCTTTAAAAGTATGAAGAAAGCCTCGTTTTTAATGTTTTATTGATTTTGATTTTTTGAAGCCATTTTTGCTAAATTTACAAGAATAAGTCTTTAAAAATCGATAGATAAATCTGGGTCTGAGTTTATAATAATAACATTTCATTTTCAATTTTTATTCTATAAATCTCAAAGGATATCTTGGGGTTATAATGGGCTTTCTGGCCTTTATATGAGGTTTAACATGCATATGCCTGAAAGCCGAATCTTTTCAAAAATATCTGAAGTTTTTTTGTAGATTGCAGATTTAAAGTTTCGACCAAAATCTACTTTTATAATTAGTACTAGCCGCTAGCATGATAACTTTGACTTATTTAAGAGTATAATATTCCAAAAAGTAAGAATAATTAAATCTCTTCTGACTTTTGATACATTTTATTTGAGTTTATATCAAAAATAGACTAAAATTTAAATGGCTTCAGGAGGTCTGATTTTAACTATTTTAAAGCTCAAATCCTGGTAAGTATTTTTAAGCTTCAAGATCCTATCTACCAATGTGTAAAGTGTACATTAGTGATTTTTAATCAAGTCCATGTCCCTTAAGCCTTTAAGGTCCATATTTCAAATTTTAGATCTAACACTAGGTACCTACAACCTACCTAACAACCGACGGGCTAAAAGGAATTAGGAAAGTTGTGAAGAATTAAGGGCTCAAGGACTCTGAAAATATTTTTGAACAATCGTCTCTCAGAAATATGAAATTTTGTATTACTTTTATCATTCAGCTCTTTAAGGCACTTTATGAAGGACATTTATTTGTACAATCTTAGGTATAATATATTCTAATGTAAAGACCCTTTTATTATTTCTCACATGGATAATAAGTGTAAAGGATATTGGACAAAAAGACACAAGGACAGAATACAGAAAAGGGTTGTCTCACAAATCCAAAATCCTCAATTTATACCTTACTTATTTATGTCTTTACAACTTCAACTGACCATCGAACAATCGAAAAATCCAGAAAAATATCTTCATAAAGTATCTCAAAATGGCTCTAATTTAATCTCATCCCTATTTTGGCTGAATATATGGGTAAATTAAGCCAAAATGAGATGAAATTAAACTTAAATCCTATATTATCCCTGAAAACAACAACTTAAAGGTACTAATTACTAAAATGTCAAAATTACTTGAACAAGTTCTTTATATCTAAGTTTCAGTGTATTCTATTAGCATAACTTTTCAATAAATCTCAGAACCTTATGATTCCTCGTATAGATAGGTAAAGGGCTTTTTCGGCCCCGTTTTTCCAAGAAATGGATTTTTATTGTTCTTTTAATTTCAAACATAAACCCTTAGAAATTTTCCAAAATAAAATTTTATTTTTAGAATTTTACAAGTTCCTCAAGACTCTTCTGATTCTGAAGGGTCTTAAAGTAGGTCGTCGAAAAATAAAATACGAAGCGGATTATAAGGGAAGTTTATAAATGTATTAAATATACCAGAAGACAATTAAGTTTATTTAAGCCTGTAAACTGTAATTAAAATGCTACTCTGATACTTATTCTTATTCTTACAGTATCTATAATGCAATTCTGTATGAAATACAGAAAAAAATATGAATTTTAAATAGACCGGAAATAGATTATAAATATGAGATAAGTTTCTGCATGTTTTGCTATTTGCGTAGTAAGTCCTAAGCTAAACAGATGCTATTTTACAACGGCTTTGATTTAATCTTTGAATTTTCCCCTATATTTTTGGTATAACTTTAAATACCAATACCAATATTCTTCATACCAAAATATTTGGTATGAAATTAACCCAAAATTTTTTTAGTTTAGTTTAGTTTAGGTTATAAAATTTTGGGTTAATTTCATCATACTGGAGTAAAGTCAGATCAAAAATATAGGGGTAAATTTAACCAAAATAGGGAAAAAATTAAATTCAAGTCTTTTACAACTTCAGTTTTTGCAAAATTCCCGTTTAAATACATCTTGAAAGCTGGGTCTAATTTCATTCTAAATGTACGAGTATCTACTATCAGTATTTTTTGAATTTTTAGACGATTTTTGCCATTTTTTTGCTGAAACTTATCTTATAAGTATAAGCCAGTTAATCAAGCTGAAAACTAAAACTGCCAAGAGACTTTTTGTATTACTTTAGTAAGGTATTTGTATCAAAATCTAAGGTCCAGGTGTTTGCAAAAAAAACCCTTCGATTCGTAGATTCAATTCGTAGAAAAGACTTTTTTTGCTCGATTTTTGTAATCTTAAGTACCTATACCAAAACTAATTCTAAGGACTTTACAAATAATAAATAGACCTTATTCAATATAAGGTAGTATGTATTGTATAGGTAGATACTAGGTTTATTTTGAAAAAATAATGACCGTCGCAATTCAAAATTTCTTAGAAATTGTCGGTTATTTGAGGCCTTTTTTCAAAGTTGAGAAAGGACGCTTGGACACTTATTTACGAGATTACTTTTTTGGGTTTGCGAAATCCTTTTGAATATGGTACCCTATTGTACATTAGGTATAGTAGGTCCAGAGTCCAGATTCAAAAGCTTTTCTATACCCTTGTGAAATATTGCAAAATATTTTAGATTTGAAAAACCATGACCATGGGACTTGAGTCTTTGAACTTTGAAATGTATCTCTTTCCTACTATACTATCAGTACTTATAAAGGACTTAAGTTTAATTTCATCCCTATTTTGGTTGAATTTATCCCTAAACGTTTGGTCTAACTTTAGTTTAGGTTAAGATTTTCAAAAAAATTTCGGTTATTTTCATACAGGGTTAAAGTTAAGCCAAAAATTTACTGGTAAATTCAACTCAATTGGGGAATAGATTAAATCAGAGCCCTTATAAAGTAGGTACCTATTACATACCTATCTTTCTAGATATATTCATAGAATTTCAGTTTATTGCTTAAGGTATCTATCTATATTCTATATGTACAGCGAAGTTTGTTTTTAACCAACTTTTTCGAGTTTTAATGACCAATTTTATTAGCAAAATAGTAAATTGAATTTTGAGTCTTTTTCTCAGAACTTTCAACACTTTCAATTCTTTACACTAATTTAATTTTAGTATTTTAAAGCATAATATTATCTAAATACATAGGTACTAAAGGTACTTGGGTTTTTTTAGCATTCTCGATCACAGCAAATATTTCCCCGATATCCATTTCCTGTCTGAACATGAGCAAATTCAGAGTGCTTTATACCAAAAGTTTGCCTAGGACTAATTCGATTGACACCGGGAGTACAACCACAAGCACCGATTGATGATGGCAATACATAATCACCTGGACTTGGACCACAATAGTCTAAAAATTATTATATTATATAATTGTAAATATTTTTAAATCTTGTACTATCTGTACAAGATCTAGGTATATACTCGTAAGTACCTGATTCTCTTTCACAGGGTCTACCCCTCATTGTCCATGCTGGACTTGAGCTTTTATTCGGAACCCCACAGAGATTACATTTACCGAAAGTGCTTTTTATATCATATGCAGCAGGGCCCTTAGATTTAGAAATTATGTAATTTTAATCAATTTTAAGATTACATATAAATGAGTCATTTCATTACAGGTCCTGGATGAAGATGTTCCATCATTCGACATCGGCGTTCTTCTGGTGATAAAACTGGCATTTTAGACCCTTACTTGGGACTTGGAAGGTACTTGGAATTTTGAACAATTTTAACCGAATTCAAGATAGGTAATTTAGAATTTGGATTCTAGATAAATGACTTTAAAATGCCTAGTTCTTACGATTAGTATAAACAAATCTGATTTTTCTAATAAAGTAGAGGTTTCTAGAGATATAAAATAGCTGAATACTGCAATCTGCATTTCCGACTTCAGACAGAAAATGCAAAATAGCTCGAGTTACTCGATATTGATTTTGTACCTCAAATTTTTTGTTTAAATACCTCAAATTCCTAAATACAATAATGTCATAATCAGCAGAGCCTTTAGCTCTTTTAATGTTTGAGTAGATAATTTAGTTTTAGTTTACTTAATCTTGTAGAATATGAGTTTTTAAAAGCTTTAGTTTTGTCTTTTTAGCACGAAAATCTAAGTTATAATTACGTATAATAGAATGCTACCTCTTATTAATGAATAAATTCGAGCTTGCTCTAGGAAATGCTGAAGAAAACCTACTTTAAAGCCTATACAGTATCTACTCTGTACTTTAATGAGAAAAGTCCCACGAGTATGATATTTGATAAGGATATAACCATCTTTGATCTTTTCTTCTCCTTACTTACCAATTGCATTTTTTGGTAATTGTAATTGTAGGTAGGTATTGTAAGTAAATTATTATGAGAAAAGTATGCTAAAAAACAGAAACATGTGTCATCTGCCTCAAGCTAAGATTCTAGGTAATTGTAATTATATAAAGACCAGACCAGTTTTAATAAATTCAATTTACCGAAATTGTGGCATGCAACCGAATACAGATTAGAGATAAGAAAGATATAGTAGAGTATCAGTATCTTTTTAATAAATAAGTAGGTTTGTTATGTATTAACTAGAAAAAAAACTTATTGTTGTTTTTTGTCGCTATAAAAAAGCTAAAAGTTCAGGTTCATGTTCATACTATGTTTTATGATTTTGATCGGCGAACCAGCCCTTTTCCTTATTACAATAAACAATTTCTTAATTCTTTTATCATTTTTCGCCTTGCAGATGTTACTATCCACTTCCCACACAAGAAAAACACAACAATTACCTTTATGCAAAATGTCATAAAAAATATTAACGACTAACTCACTTTAACAGGGTGCAAATTATATCAATTAGTTTCAAATCGATCCAAAATTTAATTGATCAAACATTTTATGATTTATTCGAATTCGAATAAAGTAGAACTCAAAGCAAAGTTCTACTTATTTTGTGGACACGATCATGATCAGGATAAAATCTTTTGATCAATGAAATAAATGTAATAATAATCTTTATAATATGTACACATTACTTGATTCGATTGAGAATTTAAATTAAACTGCCAAAGCTTCAGGTACTGTTTGAGCGGAATTCCCTTGAAAATGAAAGCTGCAAATTAAAAAAATATTTTCAATTAATTACTTCATCTTTTAAATAAATATTATATAAATGTTATATGACCCATTAATTGAATTTACGATTAGCTTTAATAAGTAAAATGATCTCATATTGACAAGTAGGAGTATATTTAAAGAAAAATTGGGGTTTCTCAGAATTCAGAACTGAATTGAATATCCGTAAATAGACCAAAATATTTTGCAAAATAAACTACAAACCTAAAATTTCCAGTAGCAGGAGTGTGTTCTAAATTAAATTCAGCAACTGGAATCCCTCTACGTTGAACTTGAGGAGCGAACATAGCTGCTGGATAGACGACTGAGCTGGTTCCGATGACCAAACATAAATCACAATTTTCTAATGCTTCACCTAGAAATAAAAAAATATATGTTTTGGTTTTTTAAATAGTAAAAGAGTATTACAATTAAATTACCAGCTTTAGAAAGATCCTCTTCGTATAAGCTTTCTCCAAACCAAACAACATAAGGTCGTAGAAGACCAAAACACGAGTCTTTTTTGCATCTAGGCAAATCTTTCTCTGGGATTTTGGCTTCTACTGTATTCTGGTCTGGAGCTCTATTAACAAATTACCATTAAAATTAGTAAATTGATTTAAACTTATTTACCTTACTTTTACTTACCCTTTATGTCTTAATGCTTCACAAATAGGGCTCTCATAATTTGGCTCAACATTACTGCATTTTAAGCATGTAGTTTTAAACAAACTCCCGTGTAATTCGATAACATCTTCAGTCCCTGATCTTTTATGCAATTCATCAATATTTTGTGTTATCACTGTTACTTTTTTCCCCTCGCCTTTGAACCTTTTTTGACATTCGGTAATTGCATAATGGGCCTAAATGGACAAGTAAAAAAAATTAAAAGTTAAAATACAAGTTAAAATCATCATACAATATTAATGTTATTTAATTTACTTACAGCATTAGGATTTTTAGTTAAACAAACTTCTCTTCGATGGTGATAAAACTCCCAAACTAGACTAGGATTTCTATTGAAAGCTTCAGGTGTTGCTAATAATATAATAATAATATAAATAATATAACTTTTGATATGATGACCATAATTAACTTTTAATACGGTTTACTTTACGTTTACGGTATAGGAAAGGAATAGACAATTACCCAAATTCTGAGCCTGATAAGTTCTCCAGTATCCTCCAGCACCTCTGATTTATTTAAAATATAAAAAATTAACCACTTTTTAGGTCCAAATTCTTAAATATTAATATTCTTACCGAAAAGTAGGGATTCCACTCTCCGCAGAAATTCTGAAATCACAAAATTAGCACAATATTAATTTGTAAAAATAAATCATAAAATTCATATAATTTTAGCTTTGAACAACTATTTCACAATTTCACATGTTTATATTTGCATTATTTTACTATATTACTTACAAAACATTACATTTTTACATTAATTAATTGTATTATTATTATTAATAATAAATACACTTCTAATAATTTTTTAAAAGTAGAAAAAATACAATACAAATATGTATTGTATTTGTATTTTATCCTTACCCGGCACCTGTCAAGATGACCAAATTTCTGGACTTTTTAAATATGTCACGAAATGCCTTCATGTCATCCGAAGGAGACATCCTCCCTAATTAAGTCCAACAATTAAATTCATCGACAATTTAAATTAAATCCTTTTATTTGTTTGTAATTTGTTGACTCAAAACTCAAAGTCAAAGTTGAGATTTTTTTTGAGTTTCATTTTCATTTCAAATATTACCTGCCTAATTTGAGAAATGCAAATAATAGTTGAGGCGAGCGAGGCTTATTTTTTGCTTTTTTTGTGCGAGCGAAGCGAGTATACTCAAACTTTTGGACTGTCCGTCAGTCTCTGTCTGTTTAACTGTCCAGAATTCCAGAGTTTACTCTACTCGAAAACACTTGGCCTGGTCTAGTTCCATCCCATATATATCGGCAAAAATTTTCAGTGGTCGTAAGTCGTAAAAATATTGATAAAAATGGTTTGTTTGAAATGCTTTAAGATTATTATAGTTCCTGAATAATTAATTAGGTATTGTTCCAGTCAGTTCTGAAGCTAGAGCTAGCTAAAGGTAATAATAATGATAATTTACTGGACAAATTTGACTCAAAAGAGTTCAAATATTTTCTAAAAAGTCAATTTAAAATTTTTTATTATTTATACATTACAAATACAAACTAATAATTCAACAACGTGATCTCATTACTGTTAAAAATATCAGCTAGCTACGCTAGCTACGTATAAATATTGAATAAAATGTTCTACTTATAAATACTACAGGTAATATAAAATAGAAATTGAATTTATCAATGAATGACTACTGTTAACTTAATATAATTCATCTTCAGTCAGTCCTTAAACACATATTTAACAATTAACAATAGTAGTTATATTTTTAAATATTACTTTAAAATCAGAGTTGTTAATTTCATCTTGAGTAATCTGTTAGAATTAGAAAAAATATTATTTTATTAGTCATTTATAAATTAACGTTTAGAGTTAAGAGGTATAAGGCATTTTTTAAGATTTCTTACAAGACAAGTATTGCATCCCATTTTATTAAGGATTCTTATCTTGAATTGAAATAGGCCGTAAGAAAACGAATCGTCAATAACCTCAATGTAAACACTACATCTAAAAAATTGAAAACAATAATTCAAAGCTTTGTAAAAAAAGTAAAACCATAATTTTTGATTTTGAAAATTAGATATAGAGATAGAGGTAAATTTGGTTTTTCAAAATTGACCTACTATTTATCATAAAATAATTAAAAAATAAATACCTTTCAGATTCTAATTTAAGTCCAGGAATATCTAAAAGAAAATATAATTAGAATGATTTTCGTTTTTTGATTAGCTATATTTATATTGGTCAACTGTTTTTTAATATTATGCTTACGTAAATATGGTACAGCAAAACCTCTAAATACTTGAAAATCTTTAAATCTAGGTCTTAGAAATCTCATAGTCTTATTGATTAACTCAGAATGGCTAGATTTGTCATAATTTCCAGTATGATGCCGAATAGGATATGAAGCTTCTGACCAATTTATTCCTCCAATACTAAAATATATAAAAATCAGTATCAAGATTTCAATTTTTAAGATTTTTAAATGTAAAAGTAAAGGTTATACAGAGATAAGATTTAAGATAATTTAGTACTTTGGAGGTCCGATAATCTTTTCAAATCTTGATATATTTTGAGCTGGAAATTTTCCTATTACATCCTCATGTTCTGCTTTTAAAGCATATAAAAGTAATCCAAATCGTTCCTTTTGTCTACTTTGGGTATCATCTAAAAAACAAATCGAGTAAATGCATTAAAAAAAGGTACATAATTATGAACATTTCAAAAAATTCTAATAGAAGTACTTACATCTTAAGGCAACTGCGAATCTATCTTGTGGGATAATAAATTGCAAATAAGGTTCAACTGAATATCCCATCATAGTAAGAGATAAAAGCATTTCTATAGTTGAAACAGGATTATAGAAGATGTCCTCGATTTTGAACACCTTCAAGATCAACGGCAAGGTAACATCCGAATCAATTTTAAGACCAAGATTCGCAACTGCCCAAAGCCATCTGGAAACATCTTTAATTCGTTTTCTAACAATATTTGGATTGACAATAGCTTCAGTAAAGATTTCACACATATATTTTTCCAATTGTTCAAAAGGTTCTTTATAAAATTCACTCGATTTTCCACAAGATTTTCTCCATCTGAGAAATGTAGCTGATAAATGAGATATAACTGAAAGATTTTTCAAATCGTTCCTTAGTTGAGCAGAATCCTTATTATTAGAGGTTGAGGTTAATACCAATTTTTTAAGAAGATCTGGAAGACTTTCATTGTAGTAGTCAGCTTGACGAAATACTTTAAGTATCGTTATAAGTACAGAAACATCAAAATGCTGCAAATTTTTACACATATCCACAAGAATATTTGAACCCTGGGCCAAAAATCCATCATCCAAGACTTGTATCCCACAACGATAAAATGAATTACACATAATGGCCATTTCAAACACTGACCAAGTCTTAAATGTACACTGGGGATATTGTGAACAAAATTTTAAAATATCACTTAAAATTCTAGCTGTTTCAGGATGTTTTTTACCCAGTGATCCTAAATATCCTAAATGAATTAGAGGATACTTGATATTTTCTAGTTCATTTTGCACTAGTACAATTTGATCAATACTTGATTTCAATAATGGGATAAAACACTTTAAATATGTCACTCGATGAAATTCTGAATCTCCTAAATATAACATCCAAATATCAAGTAATCTCAAACAAGTCAAATAATCCAAGGTTAAAGCTCTATTTACAAGTTCATTGTCACAATCAATCATAGCAGAAGTCAACAATGATTTTTTTTCATTACTATCAGTTGCTGATGATGATAAAATTTTATACACGTATGAAGAAATATTTTTCCCGTCATCTGTATCATTATCAGCTAATAATAGTTCATTCAGCTTAAAATCTAGAATATCCTTTCCACTAGGAACATCAGTACTCTGTAAAAGTACTGTAGGATTTGCTATCGAACTACTAAAATAACCACTGGTTCTTATATAATTTAAAATATTTCTTGTGAGTAGAAATTTTGCTTTCTCCGATTCTTCATTTCTATGATTCTCTTTGATTGAAAGATTATTCGTTTTGGCCTTGACTAAAGTTGAATTGTTCGAAATTGTAGAATAGGATAGTAGATTATATTTCATTTTGAAGATGTAATTAAGATGATTTAACACTACATTAGTTGACTTATTCCTAACTGGGAATTTTCCAAGTAAAATAGTAAAGTTCATTTTAAAATAAATAGGTATATTAAAAATAAAAAGTTAAGTATTGCAATATAAAGCACTGGATTCAATTTTTTGGAATTGTATTGAGATTGAGAAGAATTAAAACTAAAAATTCATAAAATAAAATAGTTCATTGATATATCAGTTCAGTAATCAGTAACGAAGATTGATAATTCGGGTAGCTTCTCTTAATCCTGTATCATGAGCACCTGGAAAAATTAAAAAAAAAATTAAAATATCTAAAATTAAAAAGTATATTTATCTATTGTCTAAATATTAATTCAGCTCTGAAAACTAATTTTAATCTCTATTCAGCTTAGAAAATCAATGGTTTTCAGAACTGAAATAGATTAGGCTACAATATACAAGTATATAATAAATTTTGTACCGTGAACTGTAGAATAATAATGTGAATGCGTAGCCTAAAATATAAATGAAATTATTTTCAAATTGTTATTTCAGATAGTATGCTCTATTAATATTTTTACCTCTCCAGCAAAACAAATTAGCTGTACAAAAATTTAAAAAATTTAAGTCAAAGTTATGTATTTATATAATAAATATATAGTAAAATATACTTACGGGAATTCTTTCTTTTGTAAATATTGGTTCTGCTAATTTTGAAGCCCAAACGTCTTCTTTCTCAGACTGAATGCTTCTAAAACTATACGAACCTCGAGTAAATTCTTGAGTAAACCAATTAGTACGATCAATGTTTTTGATTTGTGGAACTTTAATATCTGGAGACTTGGATAAAAATTGTTTCAAGACAGAATAGCAAGCACTTTTCACTTCATCAATTTCAAGAGATTCCATACATTTCGCTGGGAAACCTGTCATCCAAGCAAGGAGAGCATGAGGGTGAGACGGAATTGCATAAAATCCTAAAATTCCTCTGGTCCACAATGGTAAATTCGTCTGAAATTAAAAACCAATTGTCAAATTATACAAGTATTATAGAGGTAAAATTAAAAATGTAATAATAGGTAGGGTATATAAAAGTTTAATTCTCATTAGTTTAGTCTTATGTTACCTTTTCGTCAATATTCTTAAGTGATTCAATGTCAGAATTATCATAAATGAATGAATATTGATCCGAATCGTCCCAAAGCAAATTATATCCAAGAAAATTATTGGGCCAAAATTTTTCTTCAAATTCAATATGGATTTTATCAACTGCTCCAAAACCAAGATTCTAAAATATACAAAAAAGGCTTAAATTATGGCATGTCAAAACTATGCAACAACATAATAAAGTTTTTTGTTGGGTATACAATAATTAAGTAAAATAATTTAGTAAATGAAAAGTAAATACCATTTTAAATTTTAATATATCACTTACCAATATAGTTTTAACTTTTTCTTTTTCAAGTGGAGGGTCAAAAAGTGTTTGATAATGGGCTTTAAGGCAACCTAAAATAATAATAATAGACAAAATTTATTAAACAACTACCTATATGGCATATAATAAATTAAATTTCCAAATTCTAAATTATTTTACTTACCAAGTGAAATTGTACAAATTACGTGGTCAGCTTGATAATCTGAACCATCTTTGCATGAAACCAGAGCTGTTCCCTTTAGACAGAAGAAATACATAAAAAATTCTAGTTCAAAATTTAAATCTTACTTTATTAGTGTCGTATTGGATCTTTACAACAGCCTTATTTAATTCAACCCACGATGGTATTTCAATTTCTTCTTCAGGCGATTGACCCTAAAAATAAACATTGACTTTATAAATTCAAAAACATTTTGAGAATAATATTCTGATCTGACTAACCAAAATTAATTTCAATATAGTCGAGTATCTTGCAGGTGGTATCCAAGTACTGAAATCATAAGAAATTAATTTTTTGCAAAAATAGCAATTATTTTTAAGTTACCAGGTTGGGTTTCCTTTGCAGGTATGATATTCTGCCTGTCCTTTACAAGAAGGCTGGAACCAATTGTCAGATCCTAAAATCATAAAAATCATATCCAATGAACTGATTATATAAACACGAATTTAAAGATTATTCTTGTTAATTATTATTTATCATAAAAAAATGTTAAGAATACCGTCAATGTTATTTTGATATCTCTGAATAGAAAAAATTTTAAGTATTAAATGAATGATTTACTAGGATTTAATTAACTACTCTTATTACAAATAACTTACATGAATCCAGTCTAAAATAGCTGAACAAACACTTTTATCATCATGGATAGGCTCGGATGCTTGTGAAACTTCTTTCCAAAAAGTATGTCTAGCAAAATCACCGTACGCTGCTTCACCTGGAAATTCTTGAGACTCGTCTTCAGGACCTTCAATTATTTTCTCAACAATCTCACTTAATTTTTCAAAGATTTGAAAGTCTAAAACATTTCCCTTTTGTGTCACAAATAAAGATTCTGGTTCAAACTGAAATAATTGTACAAAAAAATCAATAAATTAGTATCAAAATGAATATATTATATCAAGGTTTTAAAATTCTAAAAGGATAAGTTGCAAAGATGCAAATCGCAACGTCCTACTCAAGATATTATATTTTTTTGAAATTAGAAAAAATACCGGAGCAATGCATAGAGTTGATAGTTTTGGATTCACCTTAATTAGTCTAGATTTAACGTTAAGAAAACCCAATGGATATGCCAAATTATAAACAGAATTCCCTAACAAAAAGAACGATTATTTTAAGTACCAAAAAAATCTAAAATTCTCGATATCTAACGAACCTTCCTCGCCGTGTATGAATTGAGCACCTCTTTCAATATGAAAATCACCTAAATATAATAAAATTGAAAAAGTTAATCTCTCAAAAATCAAAATACTTAATTTTATCTCTCTAACCAAATTTTTGTGAGAACACTCGACCACCGATACGAGAAGCTCCTTCTAAAACTTTAACATCAAATTGCTTTGATTTAATTAAAGTAGTTGCAGCTACCAAGCCTGATACACCTCCACCAATAATTATGACTTTTCTTTTGCTATCCGATGACATTTTTGGTTTTTAATTAAAGCTCACGTAGTTTAATTTTGACTCGGACCAGGACAACTACCTAAAAAAATATGGAAAAAATCTGATATCACAAGTTATCAAAATTTCTAGAAAATGACCGACTAGCAAAATCTTTTACTTATATTTTTAGGTATGTACCTATGTACTTAAGTAAAATAAGTCAAGATTCAAGAATTTATGAATCTCTCCATAGATTCTTTATTGAATAGTTATAGGTCTAGAGATAAGAGCTAAAAGAGTTGAATTGAGAAATTGAGACTAACCGACTAACTAATCTGTAGTCTGGTGATGGTGGTAGTGGTGAGTCGAAGTCTAGTCTAGTTTATGTTTATAATGATACAAATAATGATGAATGGTTTAGCTTATAATGCAAGTTAAGTTTTAACTAAACTTAAATACCTAAATGTAACCTAATACTATATTAAATATTATGGAAAGATTATAAAAAATGATAATGGTAGGCTTGTAGAAAATACCGAATTAAAATTAATTCATATTCATATTCGTATTCGTATTATATAAGTACATACTATTCTTTTCTCTTATTTCTTATTGCGTAATTCATTTTAATTATCAATCCACATTCACACTACTATAATAGATGCTGTTACATATATGTATGGTACATAAATACTATTCCCAACCTTTAAAAGACTACGTACACAGATGCTGTGTAAAAAAAATAATTGCCAAAACAACTACGTACACAGATGCTGTGTAAAAATTTTCAA
>JAQIXA010003379.1:0-14272 GCA_034699045.1 Nanhermannia cf. coronata Gr-Ori-00579
TGTTAACTAATCGATAGGTCTTACGTAAGTCTGTTTTTTGGGCTTAAGTCCTTGTTATTTCGCTAAATAGTGTGGTCTGATTATCAGATTTCTAGACTAGATGATCTAGGTCTAGATCTAGATTATTATGATTGTTTGTGTGTGGTGTCATCTGTTTATCGCGCGTCATAAAAGTAACGAGTTTTTGATTAGGTATGTTCGGATTTACTTAGGTACCTTACCTTCGCGTAAGTTAAATTTTTTAAGCTTAATTAAAATTAAGTTAAAAACGAAGGATGATAAAAATGTAGGTAAATTAGGTAATAGAATTCTATATTGCCTGACAATTAATTGATCTATAAAAAAACTCCCATTAGCAAATGTACTTAACTACCTAGGTATATATTATGTATTTAAGATAAGATTAGTTTTTGTTGTATTATAATCTTGACTTTTTTAAAATTAGGTTTAAGGTAACGAGGATTAATACTAATTGCATAATTAAGCAAACATATTTTATAAATAGGGTATTCTGTACATTAAACCTTTTCGTTTTATAAGTAATCTGAGTCTAATACTGAATCAGTATTACTGATTCTGAGAGTGGGTTAGCAAAAATAAATATGCCTAACTAGATGCTAAGCTTAACCAATAAACTAAATGAAATTTCAAAAATAATAGGTTATAATACATATTACCTATACTGAATTATACTGTACACAATTCACTTTTAAAACGATCCAACTAATCGTAGTATACGTGTACGGGAAATATCTTTTTATATTTTAAATGTATTAATAAAATTTTATTGTTTTTGTTCAATATTTAAATTGAAATAATTACAGTACAAGCATGTTTCTACAATTATTTTATAATACAAAATCAAAACTAACATATAGCATTATAGTCATAGCATATACAGATAGTATTATTTTAAGATTTTATACAAGTTTAACTAGAAAATAGTGAACACCATATTTTTAGTAAAAAATTACATTTTTTATCAAAATATTTACCAAAATCTTAAAGGTAGGTATAAATTATAAAATGTTTTTAGCCTTTTACAGAATAGCCATTATTTCTGAATTTATAAATTATATTTCTCAACAAAATATGAATATCTTATTTATTAGTTTAAATAATAAAGATCATTCTAAAATAAAATTTTAACTCTATAAAATATTATTGTAGCTAATTTTACTAATTAACTTTAAAATTAGTTATTTTTAAGTCAAGTATTTGTATTTAGTTACAATACACATTTACTATTTGGGAATTTGCGTTTGTGCTTGACGTATTTTTTCGCATAATTTTAAAGCAGTTCCCAATTTCATGCCAATTGCTGACATTAAATGAGCTTCCTTAAGTAATACCAATGCTTGTCCATCAATTTCTTGGACAGCAAAATCATCAGCATATTCTGCACAGCCTAAATAAAGAATAAATATTGATATTTAGAAATGAAATAAAAACAGTAAACCAATTTATGTACCTGGCAAACTTCTAACAAAGTCAACAACATCTGAAACACTCCATTTATAAGGGCTAATCTTTGGCTCTTCGTTGTCTTCTTGTTTCTCCAATTCTCCGACAGAACTACTCGTTTCATCAGTCATATCACCATCACCTCCTTCAGTCTAAAGAGAAATTACTCATGGTCAATGGAAATACGTTATAAATACAATTATTACAATAATTGAATACTTACCCATTTCTTGTTTTTATTGTTTGGCTTGGCATTCATATCTTCTTTAACTTGATGTTGAGTTTGATTTTGTTGATTTTGTTGCTGCAATTTCATATTCTTAACACACACTGAAGAACAAAATCTTTTATTCTTTTTAAATTTTGACTTGAGATCAACTTTATTACACATCTCGCATTTTGCCATTTCACCACCATTCATCAACATTTTCTTTTCTGTAAAGTGTAAATAAAAAAAAGAAAATATGTCAATTTTTATTCAATATTCATATTAGCTTGTATCAATACAAATAAAGTCTTACTTGGTGGTTCGTCAGATGTATCTCCATTTTGCTTAACCATTGGGAATGGCTCTGATGCTTCCTGAATAACGAATCCTTCTAGCACATGTGTTAGTACATTAGGCTTTACCATTGCTTTTGGTAGCTTAGATTTATTTCCAGTCTCTTCAGTTTCATTCTCCTTTTCAATTTCACTAAAAAAGAAAATATAAAGCATTATAAAATTTATAATGACATAATTATAAAATCGAAACAATAACTTTAGAGAATGAGAAATTCCATTTAAATTAGAAATAATAACAATATTGCCTATAGACTATAGAGTAAATAAAGTAGTTTAAAGTTTAAGCTAAAAAATACTTTGCCAGGTTTCGATTTTTTTGTGCTAGGTATATTAAAGAAAAAATATGTATAGGTAAGTAAGTATACCTTTTCATTTCACTAGAATCCTCCTTTTTAGCATTACTATTAATGTTAAACTGATTTTGATTCTGATTCATAATTTGCTGATTCTGATGCTGAGCATGAGTTTGTTGCATTATGGGCATATTAGCTGGTACAATTGATATATTAGGATTAGGTAATTGCGTTGATGTAGGGAAAACTCTTAGCCCTGACTGAGAGTGAGATATTCCAGTAATACTGACAGAATTTGATTGTGGCAATAATGGAGTGAGAGTCGCATCAGGAAGATTTGGCGGAGACTGAAGAGCTGAAAGATTTATCGTTTTTAATGGTTGGATAGTTAAAGGTGAATTTCCACCTGCAGCTGATACTTTTGTAATCGTAGAACCAGAAATTGTAGTATTTTGTAAAGATTTAGATTGCATTGTATTTGCTACTAACGAAGGTGCTCTCTGTTGGTAAATTGGTTGTTTTCCTTGAGGTGATCCTCCACGACCAACACCAACTTTTCTGGGTTGTTTTCCTCTTGGTGTAGGCATATTAACATTTGCGTTCGTTGTTGTCGGAGAGTTTACTGGAGTTGCTGGAGATGAAGTAATGGTTAATCCAACACTAATATTTGGTCTTATAGGTTGATGTTGTGTGGTTGTATTCATATTTACTTGTTGAATTAATTGAGGTTGAATTTGATGTTGCTGTTGTGGAAGAATTGTTAAGTGTCTTGGTCCACCTTGTTGTTGTTGCTGAAGATGTTGTTGAGCTTGAATTACTTGCGCTGTTATTGTTGCTTGTTGAGATAACGGTGTCATACTGATAGATTGTCCTTGTGATAATTGATGGGTTGTAGTGGGCAACATTTGAATTTGATGAGTAGGTGCTTGTGTCATTTGAGTCATAGTAATATGATTTTGTTGATTATGTTGCTGATTTTGCTGTTGTTGGTTGTTAGGCTGAATTTGTAAAGGTTTTGGTTGCAATGGAGTTTTGATTGAAACCATATTATTGTTAGATTGAATTTGCGATTGAGCTTGAATTTGTTGTTGTTGAGCTGACTGTTGTTGGGTAATTTGTTGATTTTGTATCGTTGAAGTTTGATTTTGGCCTTGCTGTTGTTGTTGCTGAGAAATCGAAGTTGTTGGAATTTGGGCATTTGTTGTCAGTGCTAAAAATAATAAAAATATATATTCAATAAGTTTTTTTTCATTTCTATACAATCCAAGAATAAAAATCTTACGCATTGAAAAATGCTGATGTGTACTAGTTGTATTGTGCAATGGTTGTTGTTGTTGAATAAACATTTGGTCTACATTTGGTTGAGACCCTCGTATAAAAATTTGATTTCCTCCAGTCGTCAAAAATGGTGAAGCCCATGTTAATCCCTAAAGAATTAAAATAAAAAATTAATAAGTCAAAGATGCTAAATAAAAAATTTGATGCGAAAGTTATATACCTGTGGTAGTTGAGTGCCAATCTGAGGGGAAAGAACCTGAAATGGAAAAAGACCAAAATTAATCTCTATCTCTATACAAAATTTTGAAATGAAAACACTTTGTTTGATTAAAAATCACATCCTAAAATTATTTTCTGCATCATTTATTATTGCTATATTTTCTTACTTTCTGCATGTCACCAGGTTTTCCCCCTTGTTGTGCTGCAAGTTGTTGCTGGAGAGATTGCTGAGAATTGATCAACTGTCCTATTATAGTAAAAGGCTGGTTGTTTGCTGCACTAGTTGGAATTGTATAACTTGCTGTAATTAATCAGAGAACAAAAAGTACATATCATTAGTTTAGAAATATTTTTTCTTATTTATTGTTTATTCATTTCATCCTAATTTTGTATGAGTAATCGTAATCAGAATCATTTATAACAATGACTCAATGTCAATGACAGACAATATAAAGTAGATAGGTAAAGATTTAAAGGCTATAGGTATAGGTATAGGTAATATAAAATGAGTATTTGTTTTGTTTACATCCTGAATAATATCAAAAAAAGGTAAAGTATATTTAGTAAGAAGATAGCATATCAAGTAATTTTTAAAGTATAATGGATATTTGTATAAAATGACATACCTCCAGCTGTTGGAAAGCTAAGTTGATTCTGTAAGCGATTTCCTCCTGCTGTAATTACCTAAAAAGAAAAGAACACACAATCTCCATTAGCATCTCTTTTATCTTTTTCTTTCAATAATTTTCCCATCCATTTCAATTAAATTTTACTCGATCCACATTATTTACACTAATACGAGTACCCCTATTAAATAATCGTAGTAGTACTGATAGTCGATACAGATAGTACATATCTACTCGTACTAGGTATCTACCTACATAACTTTAAACATGCATGGGCATTATGCATGAGTAGTCTTTACTAGGTACTTTTATGACTAATGTTTTCTGATAAAAAAATACAGCCTAGCTAAGATAAATCTTTAGAGATTATATTAGGTTTCCTATAAAAATTATATTCATTTGTACGTATGCATACGTATGCATGTAGGGTAATTGTAATTGTACATAATGTAAAAACCAAACCAATTACAAGTAATATACAACCTTTTGGAGTAAAATTGCACGCATTTAAAAATAAGTAAGCAAAAAAACAGACAAAGGCTCCGTGTCTTCAACTTCAACTTTAACTACAGACCGCAGAAATGTTTTACTTGAAATAAAATCTATAAAAACCTAATGAATACATGTGAGGTTGTATTGTAATTGTAATTAGGGGGCCTCTGGGGAAATTAAATAAGTATAACAATAAGGATAAACATTCTCTCTTTTCTTTATTTTGCATCTTATCTATTTTTGAGAAGAATAATATCTCAAACACTCTGCTAAAATGATAATAAATATTTTAAAAATATCTCAAGGAATTAAAATTTAATGTACCTGCCTATACCTAATTAATTAGTAATATCCTAACACATTTAAATTCAACTTTATAGAGATTTTGATTACTAGGTACTACCTACATAGCAATTAACAATAAAAGAAAACTTCGAGTTTTTATTTATGCTTACTTGTATTTGCGGGTTAATTCCATGATGCAAAATATTTCCAGGCATAAGTTGTAGCTGGTTTTGATTGTAAAATGGCTGCAAATAGGAATTCTGGATAGGTTGTTGTATTACTTGCAACTGTTGCTGTCCATGGATAGGATTCCCCGTTGTTGTTTGAATTTGCTGCTGTTGCTGACTCGCACCTTGAACTGCTCCACTAGCTTGTTGCTGCTGAGAACCTGAATTTTGAGTTTGTGAATTTTGACCTGTCTCTGTAGATGACATTTTGTATCTTATTTATTTGCTATTTTGTCACAAATCTTTCCAATAGGTATATCCTCTTGCTCAAACTTTCCCAAAGCACGTAATCTGAAAATTTTACAAAAAAAACTTCATAAAATAAAGTACATTTACTCTTTACTCGAACATTTATTGTATAAATCTTAAATATATGTATACTTAAGGCAAAGTAGGAGTAAAATTACTTTTATCATTACCCTGTCTAACAACTAACAGGTAGTAGGTACTAGGTACCTATATTTGCAAGCATCTACTGTTTAATGCCCGTTAGTAAATGTGACCTGCTAATTTGCTTTTTTAGACTTGATAATAAGGAAAATCACCTTCTAATGCTAATAAAGTATTCTCAATCTCAATAATAGGATACCTAATAATCAGTGATCTTAAAAAATTGACAACTTTTCTAAAATTATTTTTTCTTTCATTATATATAACCTAAAAATATTTTAAGGCACCTAGTTTAGAACCTATCTAGATTTTTTTCTAATAATACTCGTATTAGGTATAATCCCTCTGACCTTCGAAATTCGAAACCATACATACAATCGTGATCCTGCATTTTCTTTAACTTGACTTGACTGGAAAAAATTGAATTATTCATATGTATTACTTACAAACAATATGCTTACTTTAATACCACATTATATCGTAGTTACTGTACTGCTCAGCTATCAGCTAACTACCCAAAAGAGCAAAGTAAGACAATTTTAGTCAACCAACCAAATGCAGAGAACTAATCTAAAAGCAAAATGACTCGTTAAATTTGTCCTTCATAGACATAGATATTATCAAATATTATTCAATCATTCATTAATAAAATGATAGATACATATTTGAGTATCAGTATATTATAAGTTCTAGACTGTAGTCTGCTCTCATCCTCAGTATCTTATGTATATCATATCACGTATTTGTTATATTACAACTATGAATCTTTCTTTCATGATATCCAAAGCAAATAAAATTCTCAAGTCTGAAGAAACAGAAAAAATTAGGTATCTTGCTTGCACTTAACATGAAATGACTTCATGCTAATACTCAATTCACTTTGAAACATAAATATTGAATGAAATGAAATGAATAGAATGTAGGTGTAAATGGAAAATGTACACATCTCCAGGCTTCACAAAATTTAGAATTCAAAAAAAGTTACCTATATACATTCTACCTACCATTATTTATTTACCTATCTACTATCTATCTACTTAGCATTACAATTATCATACCTAGGCCTAGGGCCTAGGACCTATCTATACAAGTACTCTACATTGCATATCAGTAGTCAGTTGTACTCTCTAGTAGAACGGATTACGGATTGTATTGCCAAGTACCTATTGCCTACCTACCTTTTAGGATATATCTCTTACATAGAGTAAGTACTACTACTATACTAGATAGAATATACAACATAAAGCATTAATTCTCCTGGAAAAAAAATAATCACCTCACGCTCTACACTCATCTAACATCTAGCTTGTAATACTCGTATGTATACCTAAATTTGAATCTAGTAGAAAATCCCCCAAGTCTCCAGCACAACTTTTTGAATAAATAGGACCAGGTGGTGCACAAGCAAATGATGAGAAGTAGAATAAAGAGGGTTTAAATTTTATTTTATATCTGATTACACTGTTACAAAAACTTCCCCTACTACTCGTCTCGTACTACAACTAGAAAACTTATTCTAGCCTACCAGCCACTACACTATAGAGAATATTTAAAATTTGTTTTATTTTATCCCTCCCTCCACCAAATACTTATAAGGTACCTACATATACAAATATGAAATGAGAAATCCTTTTCAAATATTGCTGATACATACTTACATACTACAAGTACCATTAGATATATACTGTATACTCTACATGCATTTTTGATTCTAAAAGCTTGGAAACTTTCGCCTTGAACATTAGGTACTCGGTATTCGAATGATGGTATTGAATAATAGCAAGTAATATGAGAGTTTTAGGTAGACCTCGAAAAGGAAAAAGTGAGCCAAGTACTATAGCATTTGACGATACAAAACAAGAGAATAAAAGTGACGAAGCTTCTATAGCCCCTAGAACTTTAGAATTTAGAAGCTATAAACTTACATATAAGCCGCCCTATTAATTGCTTATTCCTGCTTTTGAATCAGACAACAAAAGTACTACATTTCATGCATAAAATCCATACTATATACTAAAGATACAAACTAGTACTAACTAAATTACTACATTTACCAATATAAATTAGTCAATAGTCTTGTAAACAAAATTTTTAATCGATACATACGAGTACGAGTCACTTGCCCATCCCTTATTATTTGATTAGGAATCGATCAGAACGCTCATACTTAAAAAATTCTCTCGTTCTCACACTTTCTTTTATAATTTCAATACACATATCTAAATCTAAATTGAATTACTGATATGTCTGTACACGATACATATATGTAAGAGTACTTATTAGAATTCAATACTAATAATAGAGAATTTACTCGATCGTAAATACAAATTATATCGATTCTAATCGAATTTTTGAACATTAGAAATAAATCAAAAGTAAGCGTAATGAGATCTATTGCTTAAAATAGCATACATTTGATCAGAGTCCATTCGACTAAATTTAAAAAATGGAATGAAATTTTAGGGTGGAAAGTGAAGACTAGCAATATAATAAGTTGAGAGCTCAAACAGCCGGCGTCACAAATATTATACTCATCGTAATAAGAACTAGCTATAGTTATAGGTACTTTAATACTTAATACCAAAACAGATTGAGCAAGCAAGATATACGATTTATAGTTAGCTTATGCAATCATTTCTCATATCATCTCTATTTCATAGCTCAATACAGTATTCTCTAATCTCTTATAATTACCAGACAAACTCTATTTCTATTTCTAGAAAATCTCTATATCTGGGTAATTTATAAACATTTGCTTCAACTTCATCATCCATAATCACTCGAGGATTTGTTTCTTTATAGCATCTTTCTTTCCAAAGGCTCAAGCTTCAAATCATTTCCATCCCTTATCAAAGTCAAGTCCAAGCCTGTTTTTGAAGTTCTTTATAAAGACACCTTAAAATCTCAAACTCAATATTAAGTTCTGGCTTTGATAGAAAAAGTGTACCTAAAAACTTCGATACTTGTGCTCCACACTATGAAAATAAATATAGTCTGTAGGCTCTAAACTCTAAACCTAGCCATATTCTCTCATAGAAAATTTCTAACCAACCCATGATCATTTTAGGTCCCTACTATAATCAGTAGGAAGGGAAAAAGTTATCCATCCACAATCCACCGTTCCACTGTCAAAAAGGAAAAAAACCTCGGGCGATATCTTTTCTACATTGGTATTCGTATAGATAGAAATAAACCAGCTAAAAAGATATAAACTTAGCAAGTATTTACTATGTACTTATGTAAGTATATGTACCTAAATTAATACTAATACTTATACTTAAGTATATGGACTTGAATAGGGGAGGAGAAGCATATGATTGTCAATGAGGGGAAAAACTTCTCGGGCTCACCTCACTCGATCTTTGAGTTTTTCTAGTCAGGATCTCAGCATGAGTAAAGAAAAAAAAAAAGACGATTGGAAATGAAATGGAGGACTTGAAATCTTGTAAATCCAACACAATGAAATATTTCTAATCCTCAACCTTTCCACTGCCAACTAACTCTTAAACAAAGGAGTCTAAAGAAGATATGATCATCAAGATCTGCTGCTGTCAATTTTTAAAACATAACATACCACAGTCAGTCAGCTAAATACCATACCTCTATACAATTTCCAATTAAAATATCCAACAAGTACTTGGATGCATGCATCATTATCATTAACGAGCATTACTTACTGCAACTACTATACATACATACTTACATACCTTATTCATATCGTATTCATGAGTTTGAGTTTAAAATCTCTTGGGAATTGGGACTCAACTCTCAAACCTCATATCAAATCTCAACACCATAACCATTAAAACCCTTTGTACACTTATAATGTTAATAGTTAGGTATAGGTTGGTCGGTCGAACTACTTATTTCAAAATCAAGCCAATTTTCAATTTTACACAAAATCCGAATCTTATCCTTATACTTATTAGTTATTAGTCCCAACCCCTTCTCTCTTTCCTTGTAATTGTACTGATCTATACTTATCTAATAAACCAAATTATACTACCACTCAAACATCAGTATAGAAAACAGGTTTCTATTTTCTTATCCTTTTCCTCGACTTATCGTTAGTCAGCCACCACCTTCTGAAAAGATTTAAATTCATGCGTTCTCTCTGATTTGGTCTCTTGATTATAGTACATACACTTATCCTTTAGCTTTGCTATAAATATAGATAGGTAGATACAAGCAAGTAGTACGAGTTCAAGGGAAGACTGAAGAACATATTATTATCATCTTTCTGCTGGTGGTGTGGTAAGGGTAGTGATTTAGTCTTGTAAATAAGTTAAAATACACACTGTACAGAGTCAAAGTGAGAGCTCTTACTGCTCCTGCTGCTCGTTAAATGTACAGATCGTGTGTTACAGCGTCTGTTCCACAATATGATGATAAGTATATGCGCGTTCAGAACTTCTTCCAACATTTCCAACTCGAGCTTTTAGAGAATATTCTGTACATATATTCTCTTTTTTTGCTTTTGCTGGAAACATTGAAAGAGCCAGAAGCAAGGGAAAAAGGGGAGAGACGAATCGAATTCAAACTCCAAAGCCAAAAGTATATATACACGAACTTAGCCCTCTGCTTGTAAGAATAAACCTAACCTACCTAATCTACAGATACAGTAGTATGCTGTAGGTATCTTTCTACTACATAGTACATATCTAGTATGGTAGTAGTAAGTAGTAAGTTCTACCTTTATACAGGGTTACTATGGATTTCCACCACCATCACCACCACGACGGTCTAGTCCTAGTCTTCTCTATTTACTTCCTTTATCCTTATCCTCCACTTCTATTTCAGCTTCAAGAATGAATGGAATCAAATGGATCGAGATTCGAGATGAAATAGAAAAGAACGAACGAATGAACAAGTTGAATTGTACGTGGAAGTTGGAAGGGGAAATTGGAATGAAAATCCTAGTTTCCAGCTCTCTTCTATTCTCTCTTCGATTCTAAATACCTACTTATATACTTATGACAAGCAAAGATTCTAGCAAATGAAATTATAATTATCAACTTTTTATGTTCTCAGATCATAAAGTATAAAAAGAGACAAAAGACAAATGTCCTCACATATGACCTGACATGAGATTGATAGGTAGGGTTAGCTCTCGCTCTCACAGACTCACAGCGATAAGCCCAAATTATTTGGGCTTATTATGAAAATATTTCAAGTACCTAGTACCTACACCTAAGTACCTAGATATTTTAGAGTTTGTAATTTTAAATATTGAGCTTCAAATATCCCAGAAATTTTAAATTTTTATTAGGATTGTCCAGTGAATTTCTTGCCTAGTTATTATACTCGTACTAACTATAAGGAATGTATCCACGTAATAAGAATAGAAAAAAGACAAAAGCTGAGCGACAACTTAACCGACCAATAATGGTTAAAATGATAAATAAGTAGGTATGTATAAGAAATCATATTTTAATCTTAAAAATTTTACATATATTCGAAATGTTACTCGTCAACGTCAACTTACTTCATTCTTGCAACTTACTACTGTAACAAGACAAGTAGTAGTAGATAATACTCTATACGAGTATTTGCTTACAATTCCCTATTTCCTTATACTATATATAGGGTACTCTGCTTTTGCTCACTCTTCCAGAGATCCAGCGAGCAGAAAAACCTCGTATAATTCATACAAGTGCAGTGACGAGAATTCTGCAAAGAACATTTTCATTTCGAGCTCGAATCCCATTTTGCAAAATAGGGATCCAATAGGGGAGAATAGGTAAGGTATAGAATAGAATACGAAGTTTAATTTACCTCGGAAAAATTTCCACTTCTAGATTTTCAAAGCCATGCCATGAGATGTGATTTTTGTGATGAGAAAAAGCTCTTTACTCTACAAAATACACATACCTACCTATCCCTTTGGGGCTTTATAATTTATAATACACCATATCACTTTCACAAGTATACTTAATGTAAAGTGCTACTGGTTGGATTGGTGAAGTGAATGAATCTTAAAATTTTACAATGAAAGTGGGATGCTTATAATACCTTATACTACTTAGGACCTGTTAATAATTAATAGAGTTTTAAAACATGTCTATTTCAATTTCACACTAGACCATTTTAAAAAATATAAGAATTTTTTCTTAAATACTTACGGATATGTGCTCGTTTTAGAACCTTGCAAATGTTATAAAAATCGATTTTAATTTTCCTATCTATCAACCTTTGGTATGTTTTAAGACACATCTTTCATTAATATTTAAATAACTTCATCCACTTTCATCAGTATAATATAATATTGGTACCTAGTACCTACTACCTACACATACAAACTATTTCAATTATTTATAGATACCTACTCTCTGCTTGTCTTATGACAACAGGAATAGGAGCTAAACATCACCATTAAACTATCGACAATCCCATTACAATTTGAAACTGAAAACTGATAGCTTATCTTTATTAAGCAACCAAAATCAAAATCGAGTGGCAAACCAAAAAAGATATATCTATACAAGTACCCTACCAAACTATTTACTTTAACTATAGCATCAGTACTAGTACAGTATAGTATAAGTGTAAATGACGAGTAGAACTAATTAGTATTATTAGAATATTAAGTATTAATAGAAGTCTTGGATGTTTTGGATATTACTGATAAAAAAATGTGATTATGATTATACATACTTCTTCAAGGATCATATAAGTGAATGATATAGAATTACACTTAAATCACAATTTGCAAGTATCCTATTAAAAACAATCGTTTCAAAACTTCACAAGACTTCAAAATTATTATCAAGTTAATGTAAGCACAAAATATGAACTTTGATCATTCAATTTTCAATACTCGAAAAGTTTTAGTTATAAATCAAGATTAAAATTGTCTTGTTAAAATTATTTATAGGTAGAAAAAAAATTGTGAATATCTATTTCTACAGTATTCTACTACCTATAGAGTATCTATATAGAAGTTTTATAATAGAACTATTTATAAGATGATAAGTAATACTAGTATTAGTAAAATAGAAACTACGGGTATTGTGCAGTAAATTAGGGTACTTATGTGTTCTGTGTCTGGATCTGTACGTATCGTAATCATAATCATAAAGTATTTACATCATAATTTATGAATAATATGATGCTTTTATTATTATTATTTGATTAGATTAGATAGTTCTTCAACTCTGCATTCGAATTCTTAGAACAATGACCTTGTCTTGAGTCTTGATATAGGTTTAGATTAGAGGGGACATTTTTCAGCATGGAATATAAAGTCTACAGTAAACTTGCACACTTAAACTTGAAGGTTAGGTACACTAGCAATAGTACCCTTGCTTACTACTCGTACACGTACATACATATCTAGAAACAAAAAATACAATCTTTGACAACTTTGAGAAAGGGTTTAAAATTAAAAGAAATGAAGTTGTGTATTTTATTTTAAAGGGCCTCGAATTCGAATATAATACCCATGTGGAGGTGGTGGATAGAGACATAGATATCTCTACATAGGGTCCTCTTTGCTCTACTAAAGATAAATTATCAACTTTGACATTTTCTAAATCCAATAGCAATACTATTCCACTATCCAACTTAAGTTCATACTGGGTTATTCAGATTCATTCAGCTTCAGCTATAATTTCCAGTCTATTTGACTTTTTAAATATCTTGAATAAAAACTAAAAGAAAATATGTATGTACAATGTACACACTTACACACTTACACACAACAAATACAAACTCGACCAAACAAATTACTTTTAAAAATCATAAAAATATGGAGTAACATAAAATGGAGAATAGGTAAATGTGATGGCTAAATAAAGTAGAGTACCTAACCTAGGTAGTAGGATCTCGTATTTCACGATCGACGATCAGTACCTACCATATATTAGACAGACTTATTATTTTATTCTGTATTTGTCTTCAAATAATACCCGGTCCTAGCCCTAGCTTAAAACCTTGACCAAAATGAATTTGGAATTTCGTTGAGAATATTTAAATTTTTTTTACAAGATTGTCCATATACTGAAAGCTTAGTGATAGCGATAGCTTCTGACATATCTAGAGATCTCTCACGAGATTTTACTAATTTAGAATAAAAAATATCCTAGAATAACTTTTCTCAAGATATACACCTATTACCTACTCCTAAGTTTCATTAAGTACATATATGGGTAGGTATAGGTATTAGGTAGGGTAGGGTAGTCGAGCAAATGAGTCTCATTTGAGCTAGCTAATGTAGAAAAAGGTCTTCGAGTTTGAGAAAAAGCTAATTCTAATTAACTCCTTGTAAGAAATAGTTGGATAATTAGAAAAGTTTTTAAATAGGTATACCTAGGTACCACATAAATTTTTTTAGTATCAAGGTTATAATATGGTTTTTTCATAGGTGATTACCTGGGTATGGTGAATATTTTTATACCCCTCCGGTCAAGCGGTGGAGAGGGGGGTGTCAGCTTAT
>JAQIXA010003380.1:0-14270 GCA_034699045.1 Nanhermannia cf. coronata Gr-Ori-00579
GAATGACAGCTTGCCTTGCGACTTTTTCCCCTTTTTTTTATCCCAGCTATTTTATGTCAATTGTCAACATTGTGACTACTGTATACCTATATGGCCTAACCCAAATTTAAATTTAATTTTAATCAAAGTCAATCATAAAAGTTGGACAAAAAAACTATATTTGGTAATTTTAAAAAAACTAATTTATTAGTCTATCCAACTCTTGTTAAACTCTTTCTAATTTGAAAAATTCAAATAGTAGAAATAAGGCCATAATACAGAATATGTCAAACTTTTTAAAACTTGAATGTAGGTAAAGTTATGCAAATTTTTTAAATAAAGTGATTCTAAAATACGATAATTTATAGAAAAATTGCAATTTGAATTTGAATTTTATCAATTTCAAAATGAATCTTGTAAAAGTCATTTAAAAAATTTTCATTCTTAATTTTGATTTTTTTTAGTTCTAAAGTTTCTCTTATTTCCCTTCAATATTTGCGTATTTTTCATTAGATGCCTCTTCTAGTATTAAATTACTAGGATTTAATTAACTACTTTTGTTAATTTCTCAATCTAAGCGTTAGAGACATCACATATTACCCCAATAGTCAAACAATCAAAAATGAAATTACAATTAGGTACATCAAAAACTAAAAACACTTGTCTACCATGGGCCCAATAAGAAAGGAATTCTTCTTGGATTTCAACTTTCTTCCAGAACCCTCGAAATCTCAATTTTTCTAATTTTTCAGGTCAAGTCCCGAGTCTATAGTCCCGAGTCAAACGGACGGACGTCAAATTGGAAATGTCCATCATCAATTACCCCAATATCTAAATACTTAATTCTCATTTTTTGAAATTCTCTATTTAATTAACATTTAATTAACCTCTTAAAAGGTCCACATTACCTCAAAGTTGTGGTAACCTGAAATTTGTGTAGAATCTATTCACTAAAAGGGACATTTATATCAAATTTGATTCGAGCAGCCTTTTCAACTAGAGGTCAACATTTTGATTACCATTCCCATTACCATTGGTATTACCATTGTAATGGTAGGTAATGGTATTACCATTTTAGAATTTTCATGGTAATGGTATGGTAATGGTAATACAAATTTTCAAAAATGTTGACCTCTATTTTAAACAGACAGACAGACAATGAACTAACAAGAGTTGAAGAGTAAGTGCTCGCTTCGCTCGTACTACGAGTATTAAAGGTATTTTGAATATTTTAAACTTACAAACATATTCGAAACTTCTCGAACAATTTTTTCAGTCTCAGCTTCTCTGAGACATTTGACAAGTCCAGAAAATTCCTCATAAGAACAAGCTAATCTTGAAGCCAATTCTCGGGCTGATTCGATCGGTGTTTTTTGAAAATACTGACTATTTAAAGCTGAACCACCTCCAAGTAAAATTACATTACGAAAGAGTCCTGAAATTTGAAAAAGATTTATAAAAAGAGTTAGCAATCCTATGACTTGAGACTTTTATTTTATAAAATTTGGTATGAAAATTTCAATTTTTTGTATTGAAAGTTCCGATGTATTATACCTACTTTACTAGGTACAAATATCTGTGTTGTTTACAAATCTAATCTAGTTACATAAATAAGCTTTGAATAACTTTATATACTTATGTATGTATTTCGTTATACATAATAATCAGAATGAGGATTTGTAAAATGATAAAATACATAAAAATCGATAAGCCAAAGCTCTGGCTTTATACATACGAGTACTCTACTATAGTTCTTTTTTAGTTTCCTCTTTTTTTACAATTCTTAACTGAAAAAAAAAGTTCTTTTGACCAATTTAAAATTTAAATTCTTTTTCGAATTTGAATTACATTTGCATTTGCATTTGCAGGACAGACAGACTTAAGCCTATTTTTCCCTATTTTTCTCGCATTTCTTATGGAAAATAAATCTCTCTAATCTTACACTGCTTTCTCTTTCTCAAACTCAACTTGTCTCGTAACAAGTTCAAATTCAAGCTAAACCAACAAGTAAACATTCCCATTAAGTATGTTCTATATTCCAAAAAAAGGCATTTTTTGGCATTTTATAATGTCTTGTTAAGGAAAATTTAGACCTTTAGACTCATATACGGATAGTCCTTATTAAAGCAGAATATATGTCAAAAAAATTCAAGTTAAATCAACAAGTAAGCATTCCTATATATTCAAAATTCCAAAAAAAATACAATTTTTTGGCATTTTTATAAGGTCTTGTAAAGGAAATTTTAGACTTCTAGACTCATATTACCCTACTTAATAGACCAAAATACAGATATATGCCAAAAAAATTCAAATAATCCACTTTATAATTATACTTTTGAAAAATTTCAAAATTTTGAAAATTTAGATACACCAAAATCTCTTGGATTTTATATACTTTTTTTTATATTTGCTGAACAGAACTGGACCTTTACTTGTAAGTATATTTTAAGCATTAGCAATGGACTTTGGATTTTTTTTCTCACAAAAAAATCAAAAACTTTTTGAATTTTAAGTACCCTTACAAACATAGATAAAGTGCTTTTTTGTACATACATTTGTATTTTGAGTCTGTATTATTTTAATTCTATATTTTCAAAAGAGTGTATATTTCAAGTTCTAAAATAAACTTTTAGAACTAAAGATATGATCATTAATAACTCAAAATCTTGAGAATTTATATTAGAATTACAGTACTACTATTATGTACCTACAAGTAAATTTCTATTAGCCAATTAAATTTGAGGTGCAAATTTCAAGATAGAAATTGAAGTTTTTGAAGTTGATTAATGTCCAAAAACACCTAAAATTTATTGATTTATTTAGTACTACTAACAGAACTTCTACTTAAATACCAAAATCAGTCCAATATAAGCTAAATTTTGATATTTTTGTCTAAAATTTCGTTCAATTTTCGAGTATTCTGCCCCTTTTTGTGTGTAAAATTTGAATATTTTAAAGGATAAAGTGTGTTTTAAACTTGATTAAGAATTTTAGACGAAATGAGAGGATTTTTTAGTATCATTTTAAGTATTTTAACCTACTTTTTAATTCAAATTCAAGTCTCGTAAACCCCCCTACCTACTGTATATAAATTCTTATATAAAAGTCCAATTAACTTTAATTATATTCTTAATTGATTTTATCGACAAACTGTCACTTATACCTAGTATAAGTACCCATATATATAGTACTCTTATACTAGGCTAAACTTCCCCATTAAACCTGAATTATTCGATAAATTCTTTCTTTTAGGTACAAATATACTTACCTTTTGATTTCTCAGTTAGTGTTAGAAAACTTGCTGAAGCTGCTCCAGCACCTGAAATATCAAAAATTTTCAAAATTTTCAAAAAATTCCCAAAATGTAAAAATTTACCTTCCCCCATCAAAGTCACTTGTTCAGGTTTTCCACCAAATGATACTATATTCTCTTTTACATATTTGAGTGCCTAAAAATATCAAAATATAGCAAAATTTATCATCAAAATTTTGCAAAATTTCATGTAAAATACCAAAATTTGATCGTAAAGTCCCCAATTTCCACGAGAATCATCGGATTCAGTTGAAAGAAATCCTAAAAATTGAAATTGAATTTGAGATGTAAGTTCAATGGTTAAGGGCAATTTAACAAATTGTGTAGATTTACGCACTTTTTCTGTGCTTAATTAAAGCCTTATATAAAGCAATAATATACATATATAGGGTATTACATGTAGGGTACTATTTAAGGGGATTAAATGTCTTGGCCCTTGTAATTCCAACTATGAGAATTGTATTAGATTAGAATTAGCAATTGGTTTTTGCCATTGCATTGTATCGAGTCAGCCTTTTCTATAAGCCTTTAATATAATTAGAGAAATGTCTTTATAACATTTTGTAGCTCGAATTTCGCAAAAAAAATCTCGGTTTATATGAAAAATTTGGAAAAATTTAGAAATTTTTAGAAATTTTGATATTTTAATCTGCTTTTCAGGCCTTTTTCATACAAATTATCCAGTTTTTTGAACAAAACGGGCAAAAACAGCTAGGTTGATTTTTGTGAAATCTTATAATTTTCATTTTTTTCAAAATCGAGCTATTTTGCTTGAAAAAAACGTCATTTTGAAAGCAAATAAAGAGCTCATGGGTATTAAAATTTTAATCCAAAGTCCCTTAAATAGTTTTCCCAACGACCCATTACACTTAATATCAACCTAGTACAGATATTCTATATATGGGAGAAACCTGAAGACTTTGAAAATGAAGATAATTCGACAAAATTTCCCATTAAATCTATTCTAAATTCACTAATTCTAATCTAATCCCATTAAAAAGATGGGCAGAGATAAAGGTTTTAATTGTCTACCACTACTTACCATATCTACCTACCTAAAGTAATGCAAATTTGCTTCAAAATTAGCAAAATTACTTGAAACTTTCTATAAGAAAAAAAATAATTGGCTTTAATAGTACCCTACCTATCTGAAGTTTGAAAAAAGTTTTACAAATAAAGTTGACAAATATAGATCCAAGTGATATGGCACATTTTCATTTCCTTTTCAAAACTCAAAAAAAAGCTAAGGTTCTAATCTAATCTACACTAATAAGGCTTTTCCTTAGTTAAGGCTTCATTTGAAGATAATTTCGAATTTTTTGTTACCTAATTTATCAATACTCAAAATAATATTTCATCAGAGTTGGAGTTGGAATAATACAATTAGACAAAATTTCTAAAATTTCCATTTAGAATTTAGACTTAGAAATTCACTGTATTACCTAGTATTAGTATTATCTAAATGGAAAAACAATATTCAATTTTCTTGGTTTAGTTCAAGTTTTCAAGACTTCTACTACTAGTAATTAATCTCCTATTTTCGAGATTTTAGCAAAAATATCGTACCGAAAACTACAATACATAACATAGTATCTACTACAGCTAAGGATTAAGTATCTACATATTGTAATTGTACCTATAGGTTACAATATCAAAAATGAAATTATCAAAATTTCAAAATTCTGCGGCATTTGCAGGCCGACAGAAATTTTTTTCTCTCAAATTTTACTTTAAAATTCTAATTAGGTAGATGCATGATTAAGCAAAAAAAATTTTTTGCAATTTATAAAGTATCAATTACGAGACCTACCTACTACCTACTACCTACTGATAGTTTTAAATACCTTTTGTATATAGGAATACGAGTACCAATATAGAAAATTACAACTCAAATAACTCAAATCAAAAGACTTTTTTTAGAGACTTTGATTATGAAATGAGCAATCCAATGCATGTAAAATATTTTGATAATTGTGAATTTGATATTTAGAATTAGACTGATTTCTAAAATGAATCAGTCTCAAATACTATACTACTGTAAGTAGAAATGGGGAGCTTGAAAAGCCAATTTATTAGTTATAAGATATAGATAAATTTTCGTTGAAAACAACAAAATTTATCCAATCTCTCGTTTTAACATGGCAATCGCAGTAGAGTGTATGTTTCAGTAGTACCCTAATATGTACAAAGTAATAAGTAGAGCAAAATTTTCTATATTGGTTTGGTATTCCTATAATATACTGAATTTTATGTTTAGATTTCTTATCTTTTGTTTTACCAGCATTTCTACCCCACACCACCAGCAAGTAAAGCTTCCAAAAAGCCAAAAATTAAAAAAAAGTTCAATATTTGTAAGAAAAATCAAGGGATATTCTTGGATTTCGATTGTAATTTGCTTTCTAGCATTTTGATGCAGTTTCCAATCTATAAAAGGCCTGATTGTAATTGTATTTTCTCAATTTTTAAGTTGAAATCCTAAATTTTGTAATGCAATCACATGGGCAAAAATTAGGATATCTATTGAAACTTGAGATAAGAATTCAACAATGAAAGTCTGAATTTCAAGAATTTTATTGAAAGTCTGAATATTTTGCTAAATTTTCTGTAGTGATTTTCTTGTCTCAAATTTTAAATGTTGAAAATTCTTTATTTCGTAATGAACGAAATGGACAAAAACTGAAAACTAGGATTTCAATTGAAAATTGAGATAAGAATACCATTATAAAAGGACTATTTGAATTTGAAAGCTGATAATTTCAAACCTGTAGGTTTTTTTAATGTTTTAAATGCAATCTAAAACTTACCAAAAGCACCAAGTCTATATTGGATCGTGACAAGTACAACATTTTGATCCATAAAAAAATCCGGTCCATATAAAAGTGATGAGCCAGTTCCCGTAGTAAAACCACCACCATGTAAAAACACAACAACTGGCTTCAAATCATCTGTCTAAATATAAAAAAAAATATTTTTAAAGCTACATTCCAAAAATTTGTAATTTGTATGTATTTCAAAAATTTTCTCTTTGAACATAGAAAGTAGAGTACCCTACTAAGGATAAGTACCCTACTACAGAACAGTTTTGACAAAAAATTATTTTGTATTACCTTCTCCTTACTTTATTTTGTACCTTTCAAAAGAAAGACCATCTTTTATATGAAATTTTAAGTGTAAATTTTTGATTTTTAAATCAAATGACTTTTAAAACAAGCAAACTTTAATAAAGGCCTTTCCATATTAAACAACAAATAAAGGCAGGCTAGAAAGTCCTTTATAACCTGAATATATCCTTTGTTTTAAGTTTTCCTAGTTTTCAAAAATAAAAATATAATGGCTTTAAACCATATTTTGTAATCTGTAGTTCTGCCAGAACTCATAAATGTCTAGTAAAATGATTGACATGCCAAAAAACCCCAATTTCTACTTTTTTCCTCGATTTCTTTGTAATTTTTAGACATTTTTTTGAGTAAATAAAATGCTCATTTTCTTACATTTTTAGGCGTATAGATATTAAGTGATAGACAATCCTCATCTCCAATCACTTTATTTGTAGCAATGTGCATCTGCGGGCAAGCTGGCCTGAAAATTTGCAAAAATTTTAGCACAAAAATTTCTAAAATTGAGAGAATTTTACCCATCTTTTTCTCCATTTAATTCTCCTTCCCAAGGTGAAATCGGTTGAGGTTCCTGAAATTTCGAAAGAAAAAATACATTTTTATCAAATAACTCGTATACTATAGTATACTAGAGTATTATAGGAACAAATTATTAAAGTCTTTTCTGAGAATTGTGTGCCTAAAAGTCCTAATAATATAATAGTAGTATAGTACTGGTATGGTAGCAAAGAAAGCTACTTATCTCAAAATTCGAGAATTTTCATAAGGTTTAAACATTTAGAAGAGATAATAATATTACTATACTATGTCATATAGTAAGGTATATTTTCGGGTAGTTGATATATTTTCTATCTGCCAAAGCCGAGCTTTTCTTTTCTTTTATTCATTGAAATGGAAATTTACCAACTTTGAGAGATGGGAGATTTGCCAAGTAAACATACCAATATTTCAATAAAAAGGATATATGTATTTGGCTTTCAGGCCTTTCTACGTTAAACCTCATATAAAGGCCAAAAAGCCCATTAAAACCCGAAGAAATCCTTTGAAAAAAAAAACCAAAATTTTTTCAAAACTTCAAAAAATATAGCAAAATGGTTGTATGCTAAAATCGCCATTTCTAGACCGAATTCAAGTGTAAGACCTTAGGTAAATGTGTGATAAAATAAAAACAAATTTCAAAAATTTGAATTTCGCGCGGAAAATACCTTTGCGGAGCTGGGCTGTAATGCTAGTATTTCTATAATATTTTGATTTGAATTGATGTGGACGAATATGAAAACTTTGGATCTATTTTTGGTCATTTTGTTAAATTTTTCTCGTTTGTGAGTCTTTACTTGCTAAAAAAAAGTAAAAATATCTTTTATACTGGCTCTATGTAGATACTAGGTATCTATAGCCTATAGAAAAGGTAAGATTTTGGTGTAAAAAATTCTCAAAATTTGAGTAGAAAGAGTGTTGGATGAGATCGATGGTTCTTTTTTTGATGTGAATATATCCTAATAATCCCTTTCTTTCACTTTTCTCCCGGTTTTGCGGGTTTTTTCAAAAAATTTTTTTTTTGAGTAGAGAAAACATCACATTCGTGTATCTGCATACATACACTGATATTTACTTTTATTCTCTACTTTCAATCTTATCCCATCAGTCTAAGCATTCAATCAGTCTTACATTCAATCCATTAACAAAATGTCAAAATATCATTTTAAAATCAAAAAAAAAATTTTTTTTCTCTTGAATCTCTAATTTTTAAAGCTGCAAAATTTGCAGTGTAATTTACATGATTGCGTTTGAACTTTTTTAAATATTTTTTTGAACATATTATGCTTGATTTTGAGTATAAAGATTTAGAATATCTCATTCGAAAGAGCTAAAAATGAACTTTTAGGAATTTTTTCCTACCTTTGACCTTTGACCTCAAATATCTCACTGTTCGTACCCTATCTAATTATTAAAAAACAAGATACTCTCAAATGTCAATATTTCAATTCTTTCTGAAATGAGATATTATTCAAAACTCAAAACCTAGGCTTGAAATCAAGCCTATACTTGCATAATATCATATGACAATTTAGCATTGAATCCAGAGTTAGTTTGAAAAGCTTTACTTTTTTCCATTCCATTATTTTTGGTGAATTTGCGAGGCCCTCAAGGCTCAAATTCGAATGTGGAAATGAGCCGAAAACTCCATTTACACAGATAAGACAAAAATACCTTACTTAAGTACGAGTATATACCTATTGTATTCACCCATTTACTTTGAATCCCATTTTTTTTACTTCAAAATACCTACTACTACTATGTATCTCATAAAATGTAAATGTAATGTAAAAATCAGCAGAAATTGAAAGTAAATACAATTATCAGAGTTCTTTTTACAAAAATTATCAAAGTTTCAAGTTTCCATTTGAATTTCAAAGGACTATTGTAAAGGTACTAAATTAGTCAAATTTTCAAAAATAAGATAAAATGTCAATTACAAAATTGCATCTCAAAAATTTTGAAAATAATTTCAAATAGATGCGTTTATCCCGTTTTCGTCTTTTTTACAATACTGGGATAATAGTGTTTTAGACTTATTAGGATTAGACCAAAAGTTAACTTTAATGGTTCACAACTCTAGGTTGATCCAAGGATAATGTATACAGTGCTGGTAGGCTACAGTAAAGAGCGACTCAATGCTAATTTTCTTTGGGTTGATCTGAAAGCATTATTGATGCTCGAAATTCTTGAAAGAATACCTACATTTTAAGTATCTGTAGAACTTTCAAGTCGAAAATAATTTTTCTGTAATTTAAGGTGATATTAGACCGTCTTTTTGAATTGAAATTTTATGAAAAGTTGAAGTTTTAAAATTTTAGAAAATTTTAGGTTATTTTTACCTTAAATCGAAGAGCTTTAACAGGTGCATTAGCATATCTGAGACCTCTAAAGGCTTTATAATCCGTCCCCTTCTTTGTCACCTCTGAAGTGCCCTTAATTTTCCCAATTTTTGTCACTATTATGTCATTTGAACCACACTCTATAGATCCCAAATGAATGGTATAAACTACAAATGTACAATATAGTAATCTCATGATGGTTTTTTGCAAATTGTGATTTTTAAAAGACATTTTGAGCACTTTTTTTTATTATGTCAATTGAGAAAACTCAACAATCCATGAATGACCAATTTATTAGTCTTATTTTTTCTCACTATCTCAATCTCTGAGAATGGAAATGTCAACACACTTGACTTTGACTTGAGAGGGGAAATGGTGGAAAAAAATGTGAAAAAGTTGACTTTGACTTTGTGGGTTGACTTAACTTTTTTTTTCTTGTAAAGAATTGAGTTTAGCCAACCGAGCACAAAAATCCTGGAACTTTATTTTTCTCTTTGAACTCGTAGTAATGATACAAGTAATGGTTCAGAAATGTCAAAAAATTTCGAAATTTTGTCAACTAAATACAGAGCTAAATTCCTTAAAAAATCCATCATTTTCAATTTTTTGAAACCAGTTTTGTCAAAAATAAATAAAAATCAATACAAAAATACCTTTTTGAAATTATTTTCGAAATTTTTTAGATGCAATTTTGCAATTGACATTTTACCTTATTTTTGAAAAATTCACTAATTTAGTATCTTTACAAAAGTCCTTTGACAGATACCCAATCTAATTTTGAATAGTAATCTATATTACTAGGTATTTATTTTATTTTTCTCATGAAATTTATGCCATTTTTGTCTGTTTTTTTAAAAAATTTAGGGAAAATTTCATACAGGCCAGGGTGAGAAAAATACCTATTCAAAATTCGAACCCTTAAGGTCAAGAGATTTCTCTAAAAATTCTATAAATTATGGCCTGATTAATTCTTGAATTCTTAAGATTAGCATTTTTTTTGCTATATGAGAATGGTGATCTATGAATTTTTTATGATTTGATTGAAATTTCTGAATCTTTACTTGCCACTATTATATCACTGGTAAGTACTAATGGTAAGTACTTGAAATATATATACTTTTTTGAAAACAAATGTTGAAAAAAGTGTGAGATAATGGTCAGTCAAATGCCATTGCCACAAGGGGTAATGTACTGTATTATACTTATGGCCAGTTTTTGGCTCAATTTCGGTTTTATTTAACCGAAATTTGACTCTTCTTACTTGGATATGAACTGTCCACTGTATGTTTAACTATATTTTGTCTAAACTGTCACTACACTGAGGAATTATCTATAAGATTATAGACTTTCTGCAATTAAAAGTAAATTTTTGAACTTTTTTTAAAGAAAAGATGGAGTAAATAAATTTGATAAAATTTTAGAATGAATCTCTGCTGGAAATTGGAAAAGGCACTGACCGCTATAGCTGTATAGTAGAGTATAGTGTAAATGTGCTGGAAACTCGTTTGAAGGGCAAAACTTGCCCAAAAATTGAAAAAAAACTGGTTTAGCTCTAGGCTACCATATTGTACTCACATTGTATACCTCAAAAATATGATACAAGTATGATATAATACGATATACATGTATAAGATACCCAAGTATATAAGTATAGTACAAATCTTTAGAATTCTAAAGATACTTTTTACTCGAAAAGTTTAAAATTTACCGGTCTTACATATTTATAAATTAAGACTTTGCTAAAAAGTTGACTAAAATTTCTCTTGGCCAAAATTTCGAAATTTTGACAAATCCTAGATACCTTTCCATTATATGCTTAAACTTGAATTAATTGACATAATATTTGAAATTTCGTTGTAGTACGAGTGAATGCTAATCTGTGATTCATTTTGATCATATTTTATGAATTTTTCGATCAAAATGACTCAAATTATATTAGCTGAAAGGGTATGCTCGCTTTTCAGGTCTTTGCATATTAAATCCCCTAAAAAAGGCTAGAAAGCTTATCATATAACCCCAAGAATTCTTTGAAATAATAAGTAGATACTTCAGAGGTGAGAAAATTTTTAGATAATTTGGACCAATTAAGGGCAATTTGAATCTTTTACTTTTTTGACATAATCAAAAATCTAATTTGCCTACTTTTCTTTTACAAGTAGATCCTTTATAGGTACCTATCTAGATATATATTTCTACCTATTAAGAAAATTCATTTTTCTTTTTCAAGTTTGGATAGTTTTTTGTAGGATTTTTAAAATGTAAAATTTGACTAATAAAAGACCGAGTTTCTTTGTAAGCTGTAAAATATATGTTTTGCAGGAGCAAATGGCAATTTTTTATTGGAATTATATTTTTGAAGATTTCAAGATTTTTCAAGGAAGTAATAATAATATCTCGAGAAAAAATTGAAATGGGGAAAAATGTGCAAGCAGATGTTATGAGTATGAGTTGATATTTCTCAAAAAAAATAATTTATTGTTCTGCAATTTAACGCTTGACTTTTCTGCTCTTTTTTCTACCATTATTACACAAATACCTTCGGATATTTAATCCAAAAATAGTTGTACAGAATACTAGACATTTAGACAAAAGCTCGCAAATATTTCAATTTTTTTCGACTTACCTACTTATAACACGTTTTTATCTAAAAAATATTTGTTATATCAAATTATAAACTTTTATAGGTATACCTATATAAGGCTATATAGAATAATGAAATAATCACTTTTAGTTCATAAAAAAGGGGTCTTATTGTCTTATCTTATAGTAGAGAAAGTACCTTAAAGAGAAGTTTATTTCTAATTTAGACTTTTTCTTTTAATTCTAAATACTTTTGAAAAGCTGAAATCTTGGATTTTTCTTACTAATTTCTTACTAGATTTACGATACTAATCTAAAATTGATTATAGTCATTTGCAGATTTTAATACACAAATTGGCCTTTAAAATCATAAAGATTGGTCTGTCACTACCAAATTATTTAAGTACCTAATCTAATTTTTCAAATTTTGAATATAAAATGAGAATCATTTTCAGTTAGTTATTTCAGTAATTTAGAAAATTAACCATTTTTGAAAATTGTCCAAAGTACTGATATTTTAGCTGATTTTGAAAACATGAAACTGTCGACAGTCGACAGGTAAAATGTAATTAGGTAAAATTTAAAAACGGGCTAAAAATTCTGATAAAATTCTCAAAATTTTACAAGGTTATACTGCTGATACTGATCCGAGTATTATACTGTCTTTCCCTTGAATTTATTTTGTAGCGAACTCGTCGATGAAATTTTTGATTTCAAAAAATTCCAAATCTTGAGAAATATCTAATATTTCTTTGGCCTAAATTATTACATTCTGAATTATGAATTTTGAAAAATGCTCAAAATATCCGTACTAATTAGTATTTGAGTTGTGATTTGGGATCAAGAATTTATCAACAAAAAGGATAAAATAGTACGAATTATTAGAGTAGAACTTTGAATGTTTTGAAGCTGTTTGTACAAAATTTCATAAAATCTAATCGATTTTTTGACTCGTATAAAACTGTAAAGGGTTAGTTTGAACTTAAGAAGAAATCATTAAATAAGGGTACATAAAATGGGCAATTAAATTCCACGTGAAGCTTTTAAGACCATAGTCAATTACTTTAAGGGATGTAAAAAAAACAAAAATAAAATTGTCAAATCCAAAATATCCAAATTCTTAAATTTTATTTTCAAAATTCCAATTGATATTTTTACTTGAATTTTTTGAAGAATTTTTCACTTTAGATCTTTGCTTGGACTTATCTCCTCTGTTTAAAGTGACAAAGTAATATAAAATTTTGCGTCTGTTGTCAAAGAACCTACAGATAAAAGACCTACAAGCATCAAACCTACAAAAAGACAAAGGGCCTAAAAAACCAATGTCCTACAGACAAAATTCTATATGCACCTTTGACCTATAAGACAAATGTACAACAGACAAATGGCCTACAGATCTCAGATTTCCTATTCGAAGATTTAAGTGTAGGCCATTTTTGACCTATTACAATTTGAGCATTTAGTTTAGATGTATTGTCTGTAGGTGCTTAGCCTCTAGGCCATTTGTCTCAGTAAGGCCTTTCATCTGTAGGACAAGTGTCGGTAGGCTTATTGTCTATAGGTTCTTTTTTGTAGGCCATTTGTCACAGAACCGAAATTTTGATATGAAATTCAAAGAAAATTTTGATATGAAATTTGATATGAAATTGAATTTTAACCAATCCTTATAAGGTCTAGTAGTGCCATTAATGTGCCATTAACTAGTGAGTAGTTAATTAGATTCTAGTACTAATATTTGGTATTGTATTTTATTTGACAATCTTGCTATCACTCATATTGAACTTGTTTTGGTTTCGGTCGGTAAATTTGTGTATTTAAATTGTGACATAAAAATTGGCCATATATCAGTATATTTGAAATCTAAAAGTAGAATCGTAGAATAGAGTATACAGGTAGTACTTACTATTATAATGGTTGTTGAAAACATATCTTTAATTTTGAAGATAAGATCTTGGTGAAAAGTCATAAAAATCCTTTAAGGCTTTGGCCAAAGGTAATTTCTCTGAAATAAAAAAAGCCATTTCATTTACAATTTGGCCTTTTAAACCCCAACTTTCATATGGTAATTATCCAACTGGTAGTAATTGTAATGTAGGTATAATCATTTCGAATGTCCGATTATGTCTCAAATTAAACTTTTATTTTTTCATATTTATTTCAACAGTTTTTATTTTTACTATACAATCTGGATGATTTGTAGAGTTGGCTGACAGGTCATTTTTTTCCTAATCTGAAATTTGACTGACTTTTATTGTATAAAAGCCTATTATTATATTAATATCTAAGGAATCCTATAGGGTATTTTCAAGTTTGTAAGCCTAAGAACTACACTTTTATATATAAAAAAGTATACAAAATTCGATTTTGATACATTTTCTACTCAGAATTTCAACATTTTTGCTA
>JAQIXA010003381.1:0-14266 GCA_034699045.1 Nanhermannia cf. coronata Gr-Ori-00579
TTAAGATTTTTTTGGATTCTAAAGTTAAAACATTAGGCAAAAAATCCTAAAAATTTAGTGTAGTAGCTACTTAAATTAGTATAGATTCAAAATTTTTAGAATTTTGAAATTTGAGTCACTTTTTTGATTTTTTAAAATAGGATTTGTATACTAATTTGTATAGTACCCTACTTTATGAAATATAAAGATGATTATATTATAGAATTATAATCTGTAATTGATTGTGGATTCAATCCTAAAGCATTTTCTTTACTTAGAATTTTGATTTTAATATTTTTGAAAGAAACGGGGAAGATACGCTTGATTAATTTTGAAATAAGGAAAATACAAGATTTTGAAATTTTGAATTTTGAATGCATTTTTGACATTTTGGTCTTGGAATTATCGTATTCATATACTTTATCAAGTGTGTAACAGAGATTTGGGATATTTGTGATATTCTCTTTCTTTATGGAGAAAACAAAGGAAGTACTCGCCCAAATATATCAAGTTTCCAGCCCTTACAGTCGTTAGTATAATTTATACTAGATAGTACTAATATAATGAAATAGAATCAGAATAAAATAAAATAATCCACACCTTTTCTCAAATTCACAAGGGGATGCGATATATGACAAGGAAATCTCGAATTTTTTTTTCGCCAGTCAAAGGTCATAAGACTTCATAAGACTCTATTAGGAATTAGGAATTAGGATATGATTATAAGATTTATTTTTTTTACCCTCATATAGCGTATTATTAAGATTTGAGAAATTAGCACCTTTTATATGCATTTTATTACATTCTACGAGGGCTTGTGTATGATTAGAGCCCTGGGTTTAGAACTCATAAGGCTCTATATACATATATGTGTTAGGTATATCAGTATGGCTTTTGAAGTTTTTTCACAAAAGTTCAATTCAAAACCACTAATAAGTAGATAAGTCTGGAACCGTATCGTTGTAAATCATTTTTTTATACTTTTTTTCCAACGAATTCTTATTATTCACGAACTGAGGATTTGTATAGAACACGAGATTATTCAAAGTCAAATATCAAAATTTATATTTTGATAGTTTCCCACTGATTTGAGGGCTCGAAAGGACTATATAGTAGGTACTATATTAAAATGCTCTTAAAATTTTTGCTAAATACAAGTACCTATTTGTACCTATACATATTAAATATGAACTTATCGTTAGATATTGCTTATTAACGTATTTGAAAATAAATTTTAAGCCAAAATTTTCCTAAGATAAGCGAATTTTTGTAGAATTTTGATAATATTTTATGCTATTCTAATTCTAGTAGGGTATTTCATTTAAAAAACCAATTTTAAGCCAAAATTTCCTGGATATTTCAGAAAGTCTAATCCTTATATAGAGAGTATCTTGTCGAATTTTGTAGAATTTTGAAAATATTTGGTTCTATGAGTATACTACTGGTAGTACTAAACTAATAGACTCGAACTCGAAGAACCTGTCTTTAAACACGACTTTTGTACACTTTTGCAAAGTTGATCTACCTAGGTAATTAGGATTACCTAATAATGTCGAGTTTTATTACTGAAAATTTTAGATTACAGAATATACCTAGTAATAATAATAATTTAGGCTTAAGAATCTATTTTAATTGAAAACCAGAGTTTTGTTAACTTATAGATTAGAAATTTCGTATTTTTCAAATGCTTTTTAGTCTTTGACTTGAACATTTTTATGACAAAACGAAAATTTAAAAAATATTTTATAAAAATTACCATTCGTCCAGCTCTGTTATTATGTAGATTGATGAGAGAATGAAGTCCATGTGCTTTTTCCCTCGAGTCGAGAAAAGTCTTGGCAAATCTGATTCCATAATTCATATTGTGTGAACAACCAGACCATTTCCATGAAGTGATACTCTGTCTTTTCAATACTGATTCATTGCTAAAAAAGTATAAAAAATACAAATTTTTTAAGCAATTTTGATTCCAAAATCTACCTTTCTACTTATAATTCAATCCAATTTTTTTGTTTACTATCTAGATAAGATATTTCTTTAGCATAATGTGTTCTTGGTTCAAAATTTTCATTTTTTACCTTTCATCAAATGGATAATCACTCTCTTTTGAAGGATAATAATTCACTTGATCATCATACTGAAGTCCACAGCCACAGCTTAAGAGTTTACCTTGTGAACAAGCCTTTGCTACAGAGTAAGCAACCCCAGCCTTTTTTGTATAGAAAAGTAATTAAATAATTAAAAAGATAAATATTATTTTATTAGTAATTTTGAACATACTGCGGAGATTGCATGACCGAATGCAGATTCTCGAAAACCTGTAAAAAATATAAAAATAAAGATAAGAAATTCATTAAAAAAACTCAATATATACAACCTCCTTTTATAAGTACTTACCTAATAGCGTAAGTACTTGTAATTTCAAACAATGGCAAATTTAAGAGTATTAAAAGTATCTTTTTACGAGCAAAAAAGCCGCCAACGACGAGTTATTAAAAGCTTATCTACCTACGCAAATCGAGTAAACATTTCAAAATCATAAAATAATATTATTCTTTCTGAATGATTTAAGTAGGTTTACAAGTTTCTACTAGAGTATTAGAGGTACTTATAAAGTTCTTAAATTTTTAAATATTTTAAAATATGCTCAAGTGTATGAATTAGCTATTAAAAACTACTTAAGAGCACACCCAAAATCTCAGTTTATTGTTAAAAAATAGTGTTTTCAAGTTGTTCTCAAAACAAGAAATTGAGAATTTTTTAAGCTAGAAAAGTACAAATTCTACTTTCTTAAATTCTAGTTGAGAACGTAAATCGTTCAATAAGTATGCGATATTTAGATAACCCAAGTTTTCAAAAAATCTTCAAAATTTTCAAAATTAGGACCAAAATTAGTGATTTTTCTGGCATATTTTCTCATATTTTTCATAAAGATCTTGTAGATTTTGTAAACACGGATTTTCTAAGTAATTTTGGTACATTGTTAGATCTAGAATGTAGACATTAAGCAGAATTAGCTGGAATCAAATTCCTCAAAATATAGTGCTTCTAGATCGTGAAATGACATAAATTTCGATAATCTAATAATAATTTTCAAAAAAATTTCAAAATTTCCAAAATTTGAAACTACCTAATGAAATGGAAGAACTAACCACGTAACTAACTCAAATTTTTGATCAAAATCATGCAAATTTTTGAGAAAATGGATTTTAAGTTTAAGTCTATTCTATAGGAAATAGTTGAATTAGATAAGTGAGTTATTATTAACATTAGCCTACTGATTGACTATCCCTTAAGGGCTTAAACGGCCACCTTAAACTTGGAATTCAATCGAAATTCTCAATTTAGATAAATGGTTCAAATTAAGGGTATATTTTTAGGCTAAGGCAAGAGATTTAGGATATATCAGTATTATGTAAGGGCACGTTTCACTTGAGAGATAATATAAGAGCGGCTATTTATTTAATGACAACTTTCAAAAGTATCCAAATTATCAGACTTACTTACCTCACCGACTGACTCAAATATATTTTTTTAAACATTTTTTTTATCGAAATAATCGTAGGGTAAAGCGCGTGCAAAGTTTCATGGCGGTTTCCTTTCGGGATTTTCTGAACCCTGGAGCAATTTATTTACCTATTTAAATCTATAGACAACAACTGATACCCAAACTCTAAGGATAAAGATTCTAAGCCATTTTGTAAAGTACAAAATAATCAAAATCTTATAAAAATATAGAAGACAATTCAATTTCGTAATTTGTAATCATATCATAAGCAATCAAATGAACAAGAAACCATCTATCATTCATATTTGGACTTCAAAAGTGCAAATTTGGCAATTTTGGCATTCAAATACCTCAAATTACAAATCACAGATTAAAAAATATTCTGTATTTATATCTATTCTCAAAAGCTAATTGTTGATCATATTTTCTAAATAAAACTAAAACTTGCCTTACCTTGACCCTGAATATTTCTCAAAAATTGAATTTGAGTCAGTAGCTATAAATGAGGTACTGTTTTTACTTAAAATTTACTCAAAATCTAATTTTTTTTGAGTTTTTTGAACAAAAATTTCTAAATTTAAGCGCACTAATCCTAAGTACCGTATTTTCTTGAATTTTAATACAGATACAAATTATCTGTAGTTAACAATTTGTTCTAAAATCAAGAGATAGTGTCATTCTTACCTCAAATTCCAATTTAAATACTAGATTTCGTATTGTAATCAAATGGGCAAAATTAGGATTTCATATTGAAAAGTGAGATACCTAATAATAATACGCCTATGATAAGCTTTTTTGTAGATTTTTGACAATTTTCGATCATTTTTACTATAAAAATTTGTTTATTTTGGGATTTTGACATATTCTTATTTGATAATTTTAATTGAAAATAGGTACTCAAGTATTGAAATCCCCTATAAATACTTGTATATACGGAGTATCTATATTGTTATTGTAATAAAATACATCTAGATTGAGTTGTTGTAAGGTGCAGATATAGTCAAAATAGCAGTTATACATTTTGGATATTTTTTTGAGTATTTTTGAGAGGGGTTAGTCGGTTAGTCTAATTGTCGGCAATCAAGTCTGATTGAGAGATATCATTAGGTGTATTCAGAAGCCACCCAAGACTTGAAAAACAAAACTTTTTTTCTTCTAACTCTGACTATACTCGTACAGTATCTCTCATATTTTTTCTACAAAATTTGAAATTTATTTTTTGGGGGTATAAGAGTATACTGTAATTACGAATTACATCGTTTTACCCAATGGACTTGAGACCCCATCAAGTAATCAACAGGAGTGTATATCTTTGCCTAATTATTTCCTAAATTTTAAAATCCTCTATATGATATCTTTATACTTATCCTTAGTTACACTATACTAGTACCAGTATACCAGTGTTTAGTACTGTTAAAATACAATATTATATGTAGTTAGGTATGTAGTTATGAAAAATGGTAAATCACGATTAAGAATTCTTTTAAGGAAAAAGTTCAAATAGTTGAGAACGCCCCAATCATTTGATGATCATCAAGTCGGCTCCTTTACCTCAATCAATTGAGATCTTTTTTTTAGTAAAAAAAATCAAAAAATATTTCATAAAACAAAACTTTCTTTTCTTGTTGTTTACATTGCATTGCCAAAAAAATGTGTAGTTCATACCTACTGATATGATTGCAAACATTTACATTTTTTAACTTTTTCAACTCTCTGACAACCTATGAAATAAATGATCTATTTTGAAATTTTGAAGCATTTTTTACCTAATTAATTACTAAAATGGCTTACCTATCTATATACGAGTAAATATTGGAACCTTTTTCCTATATCGAATTAATTTTCGAAATCGTATAAATGTTCAATTCAAAATCAAAGGGGGAAAAATCAATTAGACACAGAATTTGGTAGTATCCAATGTTAAGTAGGTAATTTATAATTGCTAAATTACCGCCCATTTAGACGATTTGAGCAAAAATTTTGGCCATTTTTTGACAATTTTCATGTAAACAAAATTCATTCAGAAAATAAAACAAAACGGGAACATGAAGTATATAAAATAGACGATTGTATTAATAATTTTCAGGGCTTCTGGACCAAATTGACCATGTATACTCGTATTAAAGCCAATCGGCTGGAAAATATAGTTATCTTCGAGATTTTAAGATTTCGTGGTTGTTTAGATTTCTGCATTTTTGGTTGACAGAACCAGAAGATTTCAGGGTTTACAATTAAATAATCAAAAAAACTAGAATATTTGATTCTACTCGTAATAAGTTTTCAAAATCAAAGAAATCGTATAAAAATATAGAAAAATATTTGCAAATCATTCAAATAAAGTAACTACTACCAATGAATGGAACCATAATCTAAAAAACATATTTTCAAAATTGTCTACTACTCGTAATTTGATATTTTTGGCATTTCAATAACTCAATAAGGAAAGGAATTTGTGAATAAAAAACGTCAAACCTTGTTAATAACTTTTAAAGTGCTCTATCGACGCAAAATTTAGCCCATAACTCGATAATGATTTTGTCATTATCATGATTACTTCTGATTCCGCTGCAAACAGCTTCAAAACTGAAGCGGGAATATTCAAAAATCATCAAAAACTGACTGAAATACAGATATAAGGATTTTTGATGATTTTCAAAATATTTCTACAATTTTTCTGGAATTTTCTAATATTCATATATACGTAGGTAGGTAGTAAGTATTTTCCAATGCTAATTCTAATAGTAAGTTCAAACTTGAATTTAGGATGTAAAAAGACCCTTAATTTAAGTATCTGTAATTTATTGCAAAGTATACCTATTTAGAATGAATAGTAAAATGTGTTCAACTCAATTGTACTTTAACAAGTTACAAATTTCTAAAGTTCAAATTGAGACATTTGAATTCTTTGAGTCGGTATAAAACGTTATACAGAATATGTAGGGTACTTTGACTCTGACTTGAGGTCTGGGTGATAGAATTTTTCTTTTACTTCACAATATACCTAGTATAAAAGAGCACGTGAATCAAATGATGACAGAAAAGGGGCCCTTTTCGACACAAAAAGGGCCCAAATAGTAGAATAAAATAATAATATACAAAGTCAGCCAATTTGCTACGCCTTGGTAGGTCAGGATTCAGAATTCAAAATTCAGAATCTCAGATTGAGAAAAGTTCAAAAATTCCCTTCAAAAATGCAAGGGTCCCATGAGAGAGGTATGGGCCCTTAGAAAAAAAATATATAATTTTTGACCAGGCCAACCAAGACCACCTTGATCTGTATTCTGGACACCTTCACTTTCTCACTTGTACTTGTAGCCCTCCTAATGATCACTTTAACACTAATAATCATTTCAGGCCACAAATATAATTATTCAAGGTGCCAACATTAGTAGTATTTAGTATAGACAAATCGATTGGGATATATTTGAAACAATTCAGTTTGAAATCTGTAATCTTTCTACTTTCTATGTACGAGTTATCAGTACTTTGCCCAATTTGTTAAAAATGTTTTTTTATTTACATTTTATCACCCTTTTTTATAGTTTTCGATCGATATAATGATTTTGGCAAGAGGTAGGTAGTAGGTAGTAAGGCAAGTTACCCCTAGTGATGATTTCAAATTGAATTTGAACTTCAATTCAAAGATCAAAGGAGAATTTTGGCCCAAAATTTGCATTCCCCCCTACTCTCTACTCTCTACTTATACTATCATTCTATAGTATTTTGATTTAGATGCATCTATATGGTACAATTCAAATATCAAAAAACCAAAAAACAGAAAATTTAATCCTTTATGTACTATGAAACGTATACAGGGTCTTTGCTACAGACAGGCAAAGACCTTCATACAAATATGAATACGGATTCTTTAATTCTTAAAAAAACAATTGGTAATCAATATGAGAAATGTAAACACCAACGATCTGTAATTAAAAATTCAAGACATTCTGGATGTTAAAAATGTTATTTGACATTAAAATAACGATTAGTGCTCATGATACTGATACATTATGCATCAATAATTTTTCAAAATTGAAATTTTTCAACGATTTTTATTTTTGGACTTAATTTTGTAAAAACCTGTATACTCTCGTATTCCTCGTATTTAGCCCAACTTCACATCTCAATTCAAGGGGGCAAATTATTAGCTACATCGATTACAAAATGTCCTTTGATAGATACTTTATTATTATCAACTCTATATTTACTATTTACATTCATACACTAAATATGTATGAGTATTGCCAATATACATTTATATTATACCAAATAGTAAAACTAATCCCTTTTCAGTGATAAGATCTCTATTTTCAATACACGATTTTTCTAATCTCAAATTCTAATCAGTAATCTGTCATTTGGCATCTGTTAGCAAAAGCATTGAATAGAAAAAAAACTCATTCAAAAAAACTTGAAAAAAAAATCCTTATTAGGTACTTACCTTTTTGTAGTAGGTGGCTGTTATGAGGATTTGGACTACTTTGAAGTGAGCTGCCTACAAAATTTCAAAAATTAAATAAGATTTTGAATTGAAAGATTTTGAATTTTGAGTCTAAAAACTTACAATTCCAACGATGTTTTTCCATTTGAAATCCACATTCTTGTGTAGCTAATTTCAATCCTTGTACAGCAACTGTATTAAAAATTTAATTAGAATAAAACTCAATAAAATAATACAGGGAAGAAGTATCTGTACTTATAAATTAAGGAAATTTGACTGATTTAAAACAAATTCGGTTTTGGATTGGAAAATTTTTAAGATTTTGAGTAAATAAATTTTAGAAACATGATATTTTCATGCCATAATTCATGTCTAAAGACGTTTAAAATTTACTTTTTTTTTGAAAATTGGCTCTCAAAATTAGATTCTAATATGCAAAATAAAGTAGTAAACTCATTAAAAGCTTCAGACCTCTAGTTCAAAGTCTAAATATTTCTTCAAAATGCTTTTTTGCAATAAATTTGAAGTCAAAAATCTAAGATTTTTGGCTTGAATCACAATTTCAATATGAAATCTTTGATTTTGTCCATAAAATTTAACAAAATCTTGGATTTCAATATAGAAAATAAGGACCTGAATCTGTCTTAAGTCTCTCTGATTTTGTTAAAATACAGATACATAGTTCTATATATTGGAAAATCAAATTCTACAATCAAAAATGTTGACAATATTTACCTCTAGTCGCATCAGGATACTTGATACAAAGCTCCATTTGATCTCTTGTAAGTCCAGGTACTAAAATCAAGAAAATTAGTATTATAAAATAGACTTTTTATGGTTTTTTTGGTATAATTTTTGTCTAACCAGATCTACAAACAGAAGCATGATCGTCCCATAAAGAAGTCCCCGAAGGGTCAAGTCTTAAAATACTATTTACACTCGCCATTCTTGGAGGATATCTTTTCCCAATTGATGATGAGGCAATTACAGAATTCTCAATATTTTCATGATGATGATCTAAAGAAGGTTTATTTGTATAACTATTACTATTTACAGAAGAAACAGACACTTCATCAGTAAAACCAACAACACCACGGTCACTTTTGGTATTTGAGTCTCTTAAAAAGTCACTAGTACTCTCACTATACAATTTCCTCAATAAATTATTACTGTTTTTTAGTCGATTTGTCTCAAGTCCTAGTCGTCGACCACCACCACCAAATACTTCTGGACCGCCACCACCAGCTCTGAAAATTTTAAAAAATTTCCAATTTTCCAATTTTAATATCAAATTAGGCTAAGATTTTTTATAAATTTCGGAAAATCTTCGAGTATCTAATTGTACTGTTTTCAATTTAGGAGCAATTTTATAAAATTTTAGATTAGAAGATACTTGAATACATATTAGATGTCTATAATGGATTTTAGTTTATAATGGATGTTCTAATTATTGAAAATATACAGTAGGGTGGGTACCCTACTGTAAATTATAAAGTGCACCAAATTGCAACTAAACTAATAAATCAAAATTTTGACCAATTTTGACTGCTGAAAACACAATTTGACTTTTTTGCTTATTTCTTATACCTACTAAAAACTAAAAACTAGCTCTAAAAATTTTGAATTTTTTTGAGATTTTTATGACCTTTGTACGAGTATTTGCTTACTTTCAATAAATAAATAAATCAATTTCATTGCCATTACAAATGCAAATGCTAATCCTGATTTTTATAACCGGAAATCCTCAGTGTATTTAATTACTAATACTAAAATTGTATTTTTGTACCTAAATTGAGCAAACATTTGACCAAAATGTTTAAATAAGGTACTATTTTAAGATTGTAAATAAGGTACCTTATATGTATACTGATTAGTAGTATAAAGTGACATTGAATTTTCGAATATCATCAATAAATTTAGATTTTAGACAAAGATTTCTACTGATATTTGACTTTAAAAAATTTCTATTGTCTCCTATTACTCGTATGTATGAGTATGTATTTGACTTTACCTGGTCCTCAGGGCATGAGATTTTGCAAATAATTGCACTGACGCCAAAAATAGCATCCAAATCGTCCATTTTACACTTTTTACCATTTTTGAGACATTATTTTTTTCTCAAACTACACAACAAACTATATAACTTGTATAACCTAATCCTCAAACTACTGTACTAAAGCATTCAAGATCCTCAATATGCTCAAAATTCTCAAATTTTTCACATTTTCAATATATAAAAATGCAAAATTCGAGTACAAACTTGAAATTCCCAGTCTGAATATTGCGCATAAGAACTTGCAAAAAAATCGAAGACTATGAAAATTTCAAAATTTTGAAAATTTTCTATATTATAAAACTTTGAAACTTTGGGGTAATAAGTAGTTGTTAATCAGTCAATTGTCCAGTGAAGACTAAGGTAATAGTGAGATTAACAAATTACAATTACAAGTTACAAGCAAAATATCTTTATGAAAAAAAGACAAGGGACACAATATACGAGCTTCAAACTGTATTCTATTAAGATTTAACTCATACAAAATCTTACAGAATTCAGTCAGAATAGGACAAAATATATTTGAAATAGAAATTTTGTGAGGCGAAAAAAGGTGGGGTCTTTTTGTGGAGCTGAAAGGCGGGAGGAGGAGCTCCAAATTTACAGAGTTCTCAATTCTGAAATAATCGAAAAATCTTAAAACTCGAAATGTGTACCTATATACTTATATCTATAGAAAGACTTTAAAAGTGTGCTAATAGGCTTGTCTGTTCTTTCAATTTTGGTTTATTTATGGATGCTGAAAAGCTGTAAAATCTATAAAATTTGATGTAATCTGTCAACTATAGACATAACTAAAAGGTACTATGCTTAATATGTATCCATAAATGAGAATTACCTTTTAGGATTCATATTTTTTTTCAATTTTAGGTAAATCTCATCTGATATTTTTGAATTTAAATAGTAGAAAACGATATTGATTCATACATTACACTAGTATACATACTTAGGATTAGATACATACCTGAACTATCCCTAATCAAAGCAAAATTAGGGATATTTCAGCAGAAACTTTATTGAAATTTGAAACCAGTTACTATTTTGATCTGAAATGTTTATATCTAGAGATAGTCTAGATACTTTCAAACAAATTCTAAGATAAATTTGCAATTGGTTTATCTGAAAAAAGGGTATTTAAATTTCCAAAAAGCTTCCCAACTTTCCCTAATTTACCCTCTAAATAAGCATAATAAGATCCATTTTTTGATTTTTCAGTAATTGAAACCATCCAGTTACAAAAATTCTAAAAAAAGTCAAAAATAAATTAAGTTTTAGTTATAATAAACCCTTTGAATTTACACTATGTTAAAACTAGATAAAAACCTACCTAGGTATCTATTTTAACAATGCCAATACTATATACGCTAGTATAGTATCTGCTACAAACCTTCTAAAAATTTCATAAGCATATTTGAATTGAAATTCGATTATCTATCTAAAATATTAGAATTTTTCTCAAAATATTGATCAAAATCTATTTTTTTTTAAAATCCCATTTTAAGCTGAAACTGGGTATAAAAAACTAAATTTTATGCATTTTGACATTTTTCTTTTGTACAGGGTGTCTTGGAACACTTGAAGGTGCACTGAAATGCATCTGGAAATGCAACTTCCTTTCTTTCAGAATTTTTTTCTCTCTCTCCTTTTAAAATTTGATTCGCTTCCCTTTGACCACCTACAAAATTCACAACAATACAAAAGACTTGTAAACATCATAAGAAACATACCTTATATACTAATAGTACATACATATGGGTACTTAGTTATTTATGTATAAATGCTACATTACTCAAGTACACAGTGTATGATCGATTAGTTTATCTTTTTTTTTTCTACAAAGTATTTTACAAATGCTCATATGTTCACTCCAATTCACTCATTATCCTTCAATTCTTCTCGATTCAAAAACTTTTACAAATTTTTTTTTTCAGAATGAACCTCACAAGTCGACAGTCCCTTCAAGACCTGAAGACTCGTGACTATTTCTATCTGGGAAATATCCTCAAGGTTTATTTCATCCTTCTTAAGATTCTTGATTGAGATGAATACCCAAATAAATTAACTCTTCAAGTTTTTAAGCCTTACCATTTGCTTTGTATTGTGCATTGTATTGTACTTGGATAATATATTAATTAAGACAGGGTGTAGAAGAAAAAAATTGGTAGAAAAAATCGATAAAAATTGGGTGAAAGTGCACTTTCACTCAAAAAATTAGGGTTTTATATATTTATAGCCGTGATATTGAGTAATTTGAGGTTGTAAAAAAAAGTAATTTAGAGCAGGATGTTGTGGGGGACCATAAAATCGTAATTACTTTGTGGGTTTTTCAATCTAATACAAATACAGTCCTTGTATAGCCTATATTGTATAGGATTTATTATCATAGAAGACATTGTAACTACCTAAGAAGTACTAGTACTACTAGTAATATCAGTATACCTGTAACTAATTTGGTAGCACTAGTTATAGGTATGTATTTTAATCATTTTATTGTGATTATAAATATGATCTAAATAAATAATTATGTAGGTTAATCACAAGGTTCAACTTTCAACTACAAACTATAAGGAATTTCTACTCAACTATTATTTTATACAATTTTAAACAATTTTTGGCCCATTTTTGATCAAATCGGAATTCAAAAATGGAACAAAATGGGTTAAAAAGTCAAAATTTGAAAATCTTAAATTTTATTTTTATTAACATTTTGTCTAAAATTTCAAAAGTGTTATTTAATAATTACTTATAGTTATTGTAGTTTGACAGATCCCAAAAGTAGTACCAAAATCTACTTGAAATCTGCAAAAAAATTCAGACCTATAGGTCAAATAATGGTAGTATCAGCATTTAAAATTTTAATAATTAGCTGAAAAGACCCTTTATTTTACTCCAATTTCTTGCTTTTAGGTTCAATTTCTCGAAATGTAATCTCATAAATATCTATCAACTTTGAAATCCCTGCTTTCTCAATATTGGCAAATGGATAAAAACAAGGATTTCAAATTGAAAATTGAGATTAGAATACTATACTATACTATCGATATCAGGATCTAATTTCAATCTAAATATCGACATACTGAGAAATTATTAGAATAACTTAACCAGACAGAGTGCAGTGCATTAACTCATATTACAAAATATGATATTTATGACATGTTAAAATAATTTTGAAGGTAAAGAATTCATCTCAATCGAAAACTTACAAGTATATATCAATGCCTATAGATATAAGTCATAAGTTATAGTTATGAGTAATGTCGGCATTTATCCAAGAAATGATTTAATCAGAGGGTATCTTGCTGACATGAGAATTTAATAAACTCATTTTTTAAAGTCTACAAATGTCATAAGACACTTCAAAATTCAAAAACCATTACCATAATACTACCTACCTATATAGGGTACTCTACTTATTATATATTTCATAAACCCATTTTAATTTCTCAGGTATTTTTATGAATTTTGTCCCTCAAAGGGCTAACTTGAGTCTTGAGAGTCCTATACTATATGGGTTAGAAATTTGAGAGATTTTTACTACAATATTTTATTACTCAGCACAAATTCTTGTGCTTGATATTTCCATTAGTTATGTCAATTGGAAAGAGTTATACATGTACTTGAAGCTCATTAAAAGCATAGTAGTGAAAAATACGGAGATTTTTTAATGCATCTTTTTCTAATTGCTTCACTTCATTTGACAAAATTTTATGATTACTTGAGGGTTTTATTTGAAGCTTCTGGAAGGGTAATTATAGTGCTTCAAGTCAAAAATGTAAAAAAAAAACTATATACCTAGGTAAGGTATATTATATACTTAGGTATTAGGTACATATTATGTAGTAAGTAGAGTTGAGGTGGTCTTTCATAAAATAAGAGTAGTTAAGTCGTAAGTATTGTGTTATTATTATTATATTATCTCGCTTCCTTTTGTTACCCACTAATACTTGAGTATAAATATGCATATTATTACTCAGACTTTTTTTTGGCTTGCTCATGCGATACTTTCAATTTTAGAGGTTCTTTATCCATAAATATATTGATAATATAGTTCAAACCTCTCATTAAAGCTCTATCTAATTCGGATGAAATGAGAGTTGGATACTATTAGATAAAATATTTGCATTTTAGTTCAACTTTTTTTAGCCAATTTGAAACATTTTTCTAATTAAAATTAAATTTTTAGATAAGGCTGTATAAGTCAATACTCGTATTTGTGCGAGCGAAGCGAGCACTTACTATTCAACTTTGCTTGCACTTTGTCCGTCTGTCTGTCTGTATGTCTGTC